>PVJN01010583.1:0-56823 GCA_004026805.1 Lasiurus borealis | reverse complement strand
TTTTTTTTTTTTTGGAGTGGTTAGAAAAGCTGAATCATGAGAAAAAAACACGGATGAGGGGGGAAGGAAAATTGATGGTGTCAGAGACACGCATACAATTTGGAATTAGGTTTTAGGTTGATTGGAAAAGCCAAGGAGGAGGCCTGCGGCCTCGCACGGGGCAGAGGCACTTACCGTATTTACCACATTTTCGCCTTTTATTTAAAAGGGCAGAGTCCTTCTTTCTTCCCTCTCCTTGCCCTGTTTATACATCCGGCTATTAGTTACATGCAAAAGGGCCTGAAAGCATCAAAGCTGTGTTTTGGGGTGGGGGGTGGGGGGAGAGAAAGCGCACGGCAGCCCAGTGCTCCTGGGCCTGTATTGGCAGACCCGGGTCCTGCACAGAGAGCGTGAGAGCGACAGCCACCCCTGCACTTCCTGACCACCGGGGAGGTGTGGATCAGGGCTCCCCGCCCTGGAAGACAATGCCAGCTGTGCGTGGGGATCGGGTCCCGGGACCCTGGTCTTGGTCCACACACATGTTTTGGGGATTCAGGGCTGTTGAGGGGTTTCCAAGAAGCCCCTTGCTGGTCAGGGAACCACCTGCCTGGCCCAAGAGGGGTTCTGGGTCCTATGAGGGTTAGGTTTGGCCTGGCCTGGCCTGGCCGGCCCGCCTTCCACTATTGCGAGCCTGTTGGAAAGGGGAATCCTGGAAACCTGCTTCAAAACTGGGTCCGCAATCAGTGATCTGGAATGGTCCCGAGGGCGCTGGGAGGTCCAGACCAGAGAGAGGTGGGAGCGCTTGGCTGAAATCGCACACAGAGGTGAGTTTGCCTGCAACGAGGAAGGAACCTGGGGCTCGGCCAGCATGGCTCAGTGGTGGAGCATCGCGCTATGAACCAGGCGTGCACGGTTCGGTTCCCGGTCAGGGCACATGACCAGGTTGTGGGTTTGAGGCCCAGCTTGTGGGTTTGGTCCCCAGTAGAAGGTGTGCAGGAGGCAGCCGATCACTGATTCTCTCTCATCAACGATATTCCTTATCTCCCTCTCACCTTCCTCTCTGAAACCAGTAGAAATATATTATAAAAAAGAAAAGAGGAGGATGTGGGGTGTGGTCCAGGCCCCCGGCTCCTCACTGTTGCGAGGACCCTCTTAACATGAAGCTGCCTTCCTTCAGGTTTGGGCCTTCTCTGACCATGGCTTCTGTACCTCCCCTCCCCTCCCTCCCCCGGGACACCGTCCTCCCTGCAATGGCAAGTTTAGGACCCGGTGCATCTGATGATTGACTATTTCCCTCCCCCAGAACACAGACCCCTGGGGACAGGGAGCACCTGGTGGGTGGCAAACTCCCCAGGTGCTGAACGAATAATCTGAAGGCCAGAAGGTGCCAATGTGAAATGGAGGTGCCCCCCACCTTGATCTGCTCTGACACCCGGCGCTGGGAACCAGGCCTGCCCGAGAAATAGCAGGTACGCGCACAACACCCCCCTCCTCCTCGCTCTGTCCCTCCCCCGCTCAACCACCACGTCCACCGGGCCATCTGGAGGCGCTCGCTCTCCTGAAGGCGGCCAGGCCTGTGCGGACAGTCGTCCCGGATTCTTCTCGACCCCTCGCTGAGGCCCCACTCCCTCTGACTTAGGACACGGGCTTAGAGATTTCCGGCCTGGACGTGTGTCCCTGTGACCGGCCATCAGTCCCACTGGCCAGTGGATACACAGCCCGTCTACCTCTGCAGGGTTCCTCCTCACCTCGAGTCCCGGACTCGTCCATGACCATCACCTGCCGAGCATCTGACTCCTCCCACGCTCCCCTCCCCTCCCAGGGCACCCTTCCTGCCGTGGGGAGCAGGGGCTCTCAGCCTGGGCGCGCAGACTCCCGCTCCTGCAAGACCCCCCCCTGCGGCCCCCGTCACAGCCTCACGGCCCCAGGCGCTTGTCCAGCGTGATACACTGCAGCGTGGGCACCTATCCCGGCTCAAGAAGGGGAATCGGCTAGAAAAGGCCTTCCTCTGCCCTGAATGTTCCAGAAGAGCAAGCGCAGCCTGCAGCTGTGGGCCAGGGACCGGTGGCGGGGCGGTGCCCACCCTCATGCTTTGATTGACACTGGCCGCCGAGGAGCCCCAATCGGTGGGTGGTGTGCGGCAGAAACAGGGCGTGCGGTGAGGGGAGCACTTCCCAGCAAGGCCTGATGGGAGGTTGCATCGGCCTGGGATGGGGCCGCTCTGGGTTCTAGTCCCGGCTGGAACCCTAACTACTTCTTGCCGGACGGTGAGGGTCAAGAGTGGGTTAAGACACCTGGTCACCCTCCCGTGTCCAGCTGCCAGGATTCACCACCTCACCGAGGCCTCAAGCCAAAGAGGAGAGACTTTAGTGCCGAGAAGCGCGGCCCCGTAAAACTGCCCGGCGGTTCCGGTCCCTGCACGGCTCTCCCCTCCGAGGCTGTCGCCCGGCCTTCAATCAATCCCGGCCGCCGCCCGCACACCCGCCCCCCACGGAGATGATGCCGCGGCCAGATTACCGCTGGGAAACCAGCGCTGATGTCAAGCCCCAAAAATGTCCTTACCCATGCTGTACTTGGCTTTGGTACACGTTGTTCTCTTCAGAATCTCATAGACCTGGTGCGGAGACAGGGAGGGGCGGACAGTCACTCGGGCTGCGACGGCACGCAGGCAGGGGCCGCCGTGCGATGGCCGCCCCGAGGGAGGACGCGAGAACGGCCCCCGACGACCTCCTCTCCCGGGACTTTTCTGAGGAAGCGCCGCGGTCAGCAGGGTTGGGGTTCGGATGTCCTCAGGGACCAGTCAGTGCGTTTCAAGGGGGTCCCATCTTTTCCTTTCCTTCTCGAAGCACCCGCTCCCTGTGGTGCTCGTCTGGGGGTGAGGGGTTGGCCCATGGACCCCGCGTCACGGGTCACTGGCCCCCTGGCCAGGAGGTGAGTTACAATTCAGAGACGTAAGCACCCAGCGGACAGGGCAGCTCCCAGGGTAGCCAGGAGAGTTCCAGAAACCCTGAGCGAGCGGGCAGATCTTTCAGGATGCCAGTGTACGCTGTCAGGGGGCAGCAGAGCACAGGGTGCTTGGCGGAACCTCTCCCCACCCCAAAGTCTCCCATCGCCTGTCCCTCCGTGCCCCCTTTGCTGACAAAACATTTTGCCCGGAGGCCTCAGGAGCCCCGGTTGGGGCGTCTGCCTGCCTGGGTCTGCGTCCAAGCTCTACCTCTTATAGCCATGTGACCTTGGGCCCCTACCTCACCACCCCGTGCCTCAGTTTCCCCATGTGCAAAATGGGGTGAGAAGAACGAACCTTACACCACACACAGAAGGGGCAGAGCACACGGATCCCCCTCACAATCTCCCATGATGCCATTCACTTGGGCAAGGCCGACAGCCTTCCCGTGGTCCTCCCCTGCCCCCCGCCAGGCCCACCTGTCTGACCTTCTCTCCCCAGCCTGTCTGTTCCAGTAACCCCGGCCTCCCCGCTGCTCCTCTGACTCACCCAACCCTCACCTATAGCCTGGGGCCTCCAGCCCGGCCGCTCCTTCCGCCAGAAGCGCTTGTCCCGAGATCTGAACAAGAGGGACCTAAACACACAGGCCACAGAGCACCTGCCTCTCCTGGCGCTCCGCCTCCTAACTTCTCTCTTGTGCTGGAGTGCCTTTCGCCACCGGCCCTATTGCTTCTCCACCCACCAGCGTGGGGCACACAGCTGGTGCCTCATAACTGCCCACCGGATGAATGAATGGACGATGGCCCCCTCACTCAGCTGGCTCCCCCGAATCTGACCGGTGGCTTCTTTCTGACCAGGCTGATTCTCCCGGAACCACCTCTGCCCATCCACCACGTTCACAACAGCCGCCGTGAATCTGCCTGCACTTTCCCTCTGTTCTCCCTCAGCCGGCCACGGGCAGTGACCTTTGTAAGACAGATCTGACTTAAACCTCGCTCCACAATCTTCTCTGGCTCCCCAGTGCCCAAGGCTGACGGTCTAAACCCCAAGACCAGCACACGGCTCCTTCCCTGCTGGTCCTGATGCCTCCCCGCCTGCAAGGACCTCATTGCCAAGTACTGTGGGGACTCAGAGGCCATGGAGCCTGTCTGACCAAGGGCCACGTTTTGAGTCACCAAAGTTTTGAGTCTGGAGCACAGGCTGCTTACAAGCTGGCCTTCCGGGTCTCTGGGAGAGAGGGACCCCGCCCCACAGGTAAATGGACCGCTGGACGGTTCAGTTTAGACTTACTGCCCTATCAAAATGGCTTTCTGTGGCTTGGGGATCATGGACTGAACCGCAGTGTATGAGAACTAAAACTTCAGATTCACGTATTCCTCCTTTCCATAACAGCAAGGGGGGTATTGGGGCAGCCCCAGATGCTGTAAAAAGTTGGGGTGCACAGACATAACGAAACACAGGCTCCTGGCTCACCAAACACCGCTGGCCACTCTCTCCTGCCTCATCCTGGTGTAGGAAAGGGAAACCATTCAGGTGAGAACTGGGTGGCTCTCCCAAGCAGTGGGCATCTCCGAGAGAGGGGTTCCCTCCGGACACAGGTCCTCCCCAAGCTGTACCGGGTAAAGGAGTTCCTCCCTGTC
This sequence comes from Lasiurus borealis, assembly GCA_004026805.1. Lineage (NCBI taxonomy): Eukaryota > Metazoa > Chordata > Mammalia > Chiroptera > Vespertilionidae > Lasiurus > Lasiurus borealis. The sequence goes on along the minus strand of PVJN01010583.1, from coordinate 52,260 downwards.
TATGAATATGGGATTTAATTGCTAAAACGAACCGGTCACACGGTTAAAATCGCAGCCTCTGTTCCCGGCTCTGCGTCCCGGTGACCCTCGTAGGAGGCTCCCGCTGCCCTTTGAGCAGGAAGCCAGGATCGCCGTGGATCTCACGCAGGCTCTGGGACTCCCGAAGTCACGAGGCTGGGAGGGACCCCGATCTGCCTGTCCAGGCCTCGGCAGCAGGCCCCCTCTTCCCCCCATGCCAACGTGACCCACGGCACCGTCTCTGGCCTGGCAGTTATCTGCTCAAGGTCCAGCCCTGCACCTCCCCCCCGGGCTGGGCTTGCTGGGCGGGGAGGGGCGGGCAGCAGCAGAGGCTTGGCTGCGAGGTTAATTTCTTGTTTAGATAAAAGTTGGGTCCTGAGCCACGCAGGGCCCAGCTTGGCTGGCGGACAAGTTGGCAGCCGATGGATAAACATTGAGCCAATACCTTGAAGAGGGCAGGGTGGCCTGGGTAGATTTCAAGCCTCGGTTTGCTCATCTGGCAAAGCCTCAGATGTCTACCCCAACTCTGCCAGCTCTGAGGGCCCCCGCCCATCACTCCTGTCTGGCCGCTGCCTGGGCAACCTCTGGCCACGGCCCCACAGTTAGGAACCTACAGATTCCTTTGCGGGCTCAGGGAGCTGTGCTGGGAACAGCAAGACCAGACCACTCAGAAACCACCCCAGGGTCTCGAATCACGTCTTTCCTGTCGCTACCCTCTTACCTACCCACCCCCCATTCCCCCCACCCTCCGGCTGGACCATCCTCTGGGCCCCTCCAAGCTCTCTAGGTCTTATTACCCTAATTATTTCTGTCACAGACAATTAGAGGCTCTTCCACCCCGAGGAGTTTCTCTGAAATGAAATTATCGTCCCTCTCTCTGGGGCCACCGTGCCGGCCGGCTGGCGATTCCCACGTGCCCACGTGATACTCACGATTGTGCTCCGGGTTTTGCTGTCGAAAAAGGAATCCTTGTCAGACAGGTCAAATCTGTTGAAATAAGAAGACGCAGTTTGCCGGAGTCTGAGAACCACGCTGTCCCCGGGAGCATCAGCGGTGGAATTGGCAGACCTGTCCGCAGCCCAGGAGTGGCCAGACCCCGGGCATTTGGAACAGTTTATCCTCCCCCCCCGTACCCCCCTATCTCTAAGAAAGAGGCTGGGAGACCCTCAGGGGTGGGAAGTGACCCCGGAGGCAAGTGTGCTCAGATCTCCCTACAGAAGACCCCACTTCTATGAGGGGCAGACATAGAATATTGGGGAACAGCTGTAATAATTTTATATAATAAAGAGGTAACATGCAAATTGACCATCACACCATCACAAGATGGCTGCCTATGACCAGGCCAGCAGGGTAGTTAGTGAGGGATGACCAAATGACCAAATGACTGAACAGCAGGCTGTGTGGGGAAACCAGGGGTGACCAGGCTGGCACGGGAGGCAGTTAAGGGCGATCAGGCTGGCAGGCAGGTGAGCAATTAGGAGCCAGCGGTCCAGGATTGTGAGAGGGATGTCTGACTGCCGGTTTAGGCCTGATCCTGGGGATCTGGCCTAAACCAGCAGCTGGACATCCCCCGAGGGGGTCCCGGATTGATACCGGGTGCAGGCTGGGGGGATCCCCACCCCGTGCACCAATTTCGTGCACTGGGCCTCTAGTAAGAAATATTCGCCGTGCTCTGTTAACCGTGATGGTTCTGTTCTGATCAGAGGAAGCACGTTCTAACCTGGCCGGGAGGTGTACGCCCCGGGACCTGGGCGCTACCATCAGAATGCAGTGCGCCCTCCTTTCCAAAGAGCTGCCTATCAGCATGGAGAGATGGACAACCTCGAGGCCGAATAATCTAGTCCCAGAGGCACCAGCCCCTTGCCACCCCCCAGCCCCTATGGCCTGTAACTATCATACCTTGCCAACTTCCCCTTGCCTGTGACTCTTACTTTCCCACGTAATCTCTGCCCAGCTACCCTAGAGGAGCAGCTGGCTTAGGGGGAGGGGGAGCAGATTTTTGTGGATGACCTGTTGCTCTCCCTTCCTGCTGGAATTACAGTGTTACCTCACGATACGAGTTTAATTCGTTCTATAACCTTGAGGCGTGGGAAACTATGGGATGCTCTAGTCACGGTAAACTGGTGGGTCATGTGCAGCCGGCCGATCCGCGCGATTACTCTAATCTCAAATGTTGCTTGTATTTCAAAGCAAAAATCGCTCGCTCGACGGCTCCTATCTCAAAAATCTCGTATGTTAGGGCACTCGTATCTCGAGGTACCACTGTACTGGAATAAACACTCATACCATATGGTTCAGCCCTGTCCCTGATTCACTGGCTCAAGTAGTGAGAGGCAGCCTGGACCCCTTGGATGTCCAGTTACGCTCCCTTTGGAGGACGGTCTTGGTGGGCAGCTGTGGTCTCTGCCTCGACACGGCTGGGGGCGGGGACGGCATCATTCCACTGGCGTGCTTTCCGCATGTAAGATAATCTCCCTGCAACTCCCAAAGGGGTCTGGTCCTGAGGGCTTGGGCCACCCTGAGGTTGCCTCGCACTTCTGAGTACACAGGGGCATTGGTGGGGTAGTGACCCACTCCCCAAAGACAGGGCTGGGAGGGGGGCTGCGGGGAGCCTGGCGGGTGAGCTTGGGCTGGCAGGGGGCGAGGGAGATGGCCAGGGCAGAGCGAGGGAGGCCGGGGACTGGGGGCCTGGTCTGCCTCCAAGACCCGGGAGCTCGGTCTGGGAGCTGGTGGCAGCCGCTGGGCTGAGCCACTTATTTCTCGTTCCTCGTCCTGGGCAAATAGGCCGAGCGGGGCCCGGGAACCCTGCGCTGTGACGAACGCATTTGCATCTGCCAGGCGGAAGCCCCAGCTCTGAGCCGAGGCACAGGTCTCCGTGCCCCTGAGAGCAGGGGCATCTGGGAGCCCCCCCACACCTCAGCTCGCCATCAAAGTCCCACTGCATTCCCAGAGCCCCCGCTGCTGATTCCCACACTCCAGCTCTGCCCAGGGACACCCTGCAGCCACCACCGACCCAGGTGGCTACGCCCCACTGCCCTGAGGAGCCCCGGGAGGTGGGAAGGCTCCGGAACAGATGCTACACGGCCAGGCCACCCCACTGGCTGCTGAGTCCCTGGGGCCTCAGGACCCCAGCGGGGGGCGCTTTTCAGTTCCTGCCTCCCGGCTCCCGGGCACATTCTAAGAGGGACAGGAGAGGTGGAGCCGACAGGAGGGAAGGGGCTGAGCCCCGGCTTTGGGGCTGTGACCCGAGGCCCACGCCCCCCCTCACGGTGCCCTCACCAGGGTCCCCGTCAGAACGGCAAGTTCTTTGCCCCCTTAGTGCCTCAGTGAACCGTGACCTTGGGGAGCATGGTTAGGGCCCCAAGAACTCCAAGCGCCACGAGAAGAGGCACAGAGGCTGCCACCCCCACTTCTTTGGGGGAGTTTGTCCCCCAGCCTGCATTTCTCACGTTATGGATGAGGACAGGGAGGCTCCCACCCAGCAGGCCCCGCCCCCTTCCATCCTGGGGAGGGGCTGGGCTCACTCACAGGTGCTGCTTTTCCCGGGAGAAGGGGTAGGAGAGCCGCTTCATGGTCTGGGGCTTGTGCTCGGCCACCCGCGGCTGGATGGGGTCCGTGATCTTCTGCAGCACCGAGCTGATCTTTTTCAGGAGGCCCCGCGTCTCGTTGATGTGGTACAGCTGCGGGGAGACGGGCGGGGCACCATCATCCGCTGAGCCCAGAGCCAGGAGTCTGTTCTCCCCCTCCCCCGAGGCGGCCCCTCCTGGGAACGCACGCCGGGACCCGCCAGGGTGCCCCTCTCCACGTCTGGGTGGGTTCCAGAAAAACCCGGGAAGCCCCGGTTTCAGGTAAGACCGGCCGAAAGAGCCATCACAGTCCATTCCAGAAACTTCCCCGAACGTTACTTTTGTTTTAAAAGGGGTGACTTTGAGACACCCGGATGACTGACTCCCTGCACTTCCTCCTTGTCCTCACCCGGGACCCTCACCTTCCCCACCCTCCACCCCCATGCCCAGCTCAGCCTCAGAAGCATCCTGCCCTCCAATGGGGTCTGAGCTGCACCGTTTTCGGAGATGAAAAGGAAAAATCCCAATCAGCCAGGAAATGCAACGAAAATGAGTCTGACAAACTACCTGAGACACAGTGAGCGAGAAACCCCTGAGAAGGAAGTTCAAACGCACTCATTTCACAGCGCGAGCCGAGGCCACCGCCTGGGTATGAGCTGTGCCGAGCTCTCAGGCTTTTGCAGCAACTCGGAGCCTCCTGCCAGCCTGTGAGCGCGGAGTCTGCGGGGCACTCAGACCAGAGACCTGCCTCAGAGCACACACGTCCCCACTAACCTTCTTGGTCGGCATCTTCAGCTTCAAAAACTCCGCCTCTCTGCACAGCACGTTCCAGGGCGCGTGGATCTTCACGAACCCGACGCCGTGGATTTTCGTCTGGAAGAGGAGAGGCGTTCTCCGTCAGTGCGGGCGGACTTGGCTGGAAGGCACTCTCACCGCTGGGCCCTGTTCCTGCCAGTCAGGACTGCCCCAGGGGCCCTCTCTCCCATCAGCCCTCGTGCCCCTCTCCACCGGGCGCTGAATCCCCTCCCTGCAGGTGGCGCAGGGAGCTGGGGAGGCCAGGTCTCAGGGAGCAGAGAGCCAGGAGGGCCTGGACGGAGGGTCCCGGCTCCGAGCACCAGGGGGTGAGCCCCAGCCGCCCCAGAGCAGCCTGGCCATTCCACACAAAAGGCCCCTTTGACAGCACAGAGCCAGGCCCAGGGCCGTGCTCCCTCTGAAAGCTCCAGGGGAGGGTCCTTCCTGCCTCCCCCAGCTCCTGGGGCTCCAGGTGTCCCTGGGCTTGTGGACCCCATCACCCCGCCTCTGCCTCTATCTTCACAGGGCCTCCTCACCTCTGAGTGTCTCTGTTTCAAATCCCCCTCCTTTCTCTTCTAAGGACGCCTGTCATGGGACTTGGGGCCCGCGCTAAATCCAGAGGATGCTGTTCAAAGACCTTAAGTACTTACATAGCAGCAAAGACCCTGCTTCCAAATAAAGGCCCGTTTGCAGGTTCTACAGGACACAGCTGCACGCGTCACACAGCTATGGCCTGACCCCTCACCCTCTTGGGGCTGTGCTCCCAGACCCGTGGGGCTCGGCCATCAAGGAAGTTGCAAGAAGCTTGGGCCAGAAGCTGGGGTGGGGGCTGCTTCTCGGACACAGCCAGAAACAGGGCGCCGAGGCAGAGGACCCTCCCGGTGGGCAAGGGCCAAGAGGTGTGCCAGCTGGGAGCCTGGAGCCCTGTCTCAGCGGCCCAGGGCTGGGGACTCAGATCAGTGGGCGAGGCCACAGGACTTAGAGGCCCTGGCATCAGGCGGCCTGGGTGGGAGTCCTACCCCGTCCCTCTGGGGTCCCCAGCCCGTCCGTCAACCTCTCTGAGCCCCTGTACGCTCATCTGCAAGTCTGGGTGGCACAGGACTGCTTCCGAGTCAGGGGAGGCCCTCGTGCCCAGCCCCCCACCCTGGCTGGCAGGAGAGGTCAGAGAAAGAGGGCGGTTGCTTCTGCTCCAGACTCCCTCTTCCCGGCCGAGAGGCAGCTGAGCCCAGGCCTGCTATGCGGCCTCCCTTGCCAAGAAGCTGAAAGCAGCTTCCCAGACCTGGAGCCCCGGGAGGGCACCGAGAGGCCGGCCCGGGTGAGCCGGGGGCGCACGCCCGGGCAGGGAGAAATGACCGTGGGTGCCCGCGTGCGGCAGAGCCCGTCTCCTCGGCCACAGATCAAGTTTATTTCTGTGCACGGCTCGTCCGCACGCAGACCCAAAATACACCCTCCCGGGTCCATGGAGAGTTCTCGGGAGGTGGTCACGGAGCTGGTGCGCGGCCGGCCTCCCTGGGAAAACACGCTTCCTTGTTTACGGGAGCAACGGGTCTCTCCCAGGGAAACAGCTGGCGGGCTTGGGAAAGGGGCCGTGGGGCCGGCTCGGCCAGAGCACGCCCGGGATGTTTTAAAAAACAGGGTGCCCGGCCTGCCCAGAGCCCCCCCCGCCGTGGGAAGACACATTGAGGCCCTGGATCCCCTTTTCCAACAGGCAGAGGCCCCAGAGCAGCGAGACCCGTCCCCACGCGGGCCCCTCTGGCTAGGGAGTTTGGAGACCCACAGATTGGCCGGGGCCAGGGCTGTGGAGCTGGGGGGGGGGTGTCCAGGAGGAGACAGAGTCCCCCAACTAAATGAAGACACCGGCAAGAGACGCCGGCGTATACCCGGGTGTGAGCCCTGGGTCTTGGGTTCTCAAAGGGTCGGATGGACGATATAAATCAGAGAGGTTCTGCCAAGGACAGGAAACCACTAAAAAAACCTGACAGAGCCAACTTGGAAATGAACCTAAGAGAACTTCCAGAAATAGAGTGTCACAAAGAGAATTAAACACTCTGCAGACATGTTTGAAAATACTCCACCAGAGAAAGGAAAGACAGACATGCAGAGGAGAGCGGATGGATGCTGGGAAGCTGGCCCTGCAGAGAGAAAAAAGCAGCCCCTAGTAGCCCCGATCTCTCGTTGGAGCGTCTGCCCATTTCCATGGTGTCAATACTCCCATTACGGCGTAGGGCAAGCTACCAAAGGGTTAGCCACCGGCTGGCAGGGTCCCAGGGAGCCAGAAAGAGCTGACTCTGGCTCTCCAGGGCCCGAGACACATGAGGATGTCGGAGCTGCAGCCAGAATGGCACCGATTTTATCACAGCCCATCCGGGACCTGGGCGGGGCTGTGCAACCATCTTTGAGGGCTTTTAAAAGACTCAGCTTTAAAAAAGAATGTCCAGCTGAAACCGGTTTGGCTCAGTGGACAGAGCGTCGGGCCTGAGGACTGAAGGGTCCCAGGTTCTATTCCGGTCAAGGGCATGTACCTTGGTTTCGGGCACATCCCCAGTAGGGGCTGTGCAGGAGGCAACGAATCGATGTTTCTCTCTCTCATTGATGTTGCTACCTCTCTATCCCTCTCCCTTCCTCTCTGTAAAAAATTAATAAGATAGATTAAAAATAAATAAAAAGAACGTCCAGAATACACTTTAAGAGAGAGTCCCATAAACCAAGAGAGGCCAAAGGAACTCAGGTTGGGAGTGTAAAAGCCACAGCAGAAGACTCATAAGACATAAAACCGTTAGTGCCAAAGCAGGGAATATATAACAGGGGGATTATGAACGGAGAAATGACTGCTTTAGGACAGGACTAGCGATCTGGGACCCGGGCCCTGTGGGGTCAGTTTCCGTGGTTCACCTCCCAGAGCCTCAGTTCCTTTCTTTCCATCTGTAAAGGGATCAATTCCCGGACCACCGACTCATGGCGAAGCGAGGGAGCTCACACGGGTGGGTTAGGGTTTGCTTCCAAATGGACAAGTCCCCCCCAAATGTTTGCCACTCCTTTGTTCTTATGTATCGAGATGTTGGGATTGGACCTCAAGTTCCTCAAAGCTGAGGACACCCTTGCCCTTAATGCCATAGGGGCTGAGGAGGAGCCTCGAGGAGGGGCCACCCTCACCCCCGCCAGTGTTGAGGGCCCAACTGGTCATCACAGTTAGCCAAGCCCCAGAACCACCCGGGACACCAGCCCATGCCCTCCAGGCCTCAGCTGGAAACGGCAGGAAATGCGTCCCCTTCCTGTGGCCAGGACCATGGCAGACCAACCCCGCCCCCTACCCTGTCACCTGGTGGTGTCCCCATCTGCAGGGAGACCCTTCCCCCCAAGATTTGCCTTCTGGTTCCCGACAGGCAGAGAGAAAGGCAAGAGCTGCAGCCCCCAGTGACCATGAGCGGGGCACCTGGGCCAGGGTGGGGGCGAGGAGTGTTAACTCTCTCCGTTCACTCCCCGAGAGAGGAAGTACCCTCACCTCCATTTCACAGATTGGAAAACTGAGGTCCAGGAGGGGAAGCCCCTGGCCCGAGACCGATCAGGATCAGCCAGAAAGCGGCCGAGGTGGACTGAAGCCACGTGGGGGACGCTGAGCCCCATCTTGGCCAGCCCACGCTGCCTCCCGCGCCCGAAGCTGGGGCTGGAAGCTGCCTCTGTTTTTCCTCATCTGCTCTTCCAAAGGCACATCCACAGGAACGAGGACGGGACACAGATGTCGCCGAGGGACCACACGGCTCCCCGGGAGGAGCCCGAGCCAGACAGCCCGGCGCACGGCTGAACCCTGGACGGCAGGGTGAGGGCGCACAGCCTTCCCAGGGCTCTGATGTCCGGGGCCCTGGCTGTGCTGCCGGAGCCGAGGTCAGGTTCAGCCTCAGGGCAGCGCGGGCCTGGGCGCCCGGCACACACGGCGGAGAGCAGTGTGTGGCCTCCGTGGCGATGACCCCGGACATAAATCACGCCCGGCAGGCTTTGAGGCTGGACTGGAAAGATGCTGATGGGTTTCCGTGGAGGGGAACCACGCTGGCCACACACGGCTCGCGGCCGTTTAATGGGGTCCCGGACGGCGACCCCTCTGCTGTCGGAGGGAGGGATGGAGGCTTGCTTTCCTCCAGCAAGAAGGCGGGGCCTCCTGCCTCCACGGTGCTTTTTCTCCCGGTCATTTCCTATCACGGGTGCTGGGGGCTCTGTCTGGACGGCCTCTGGGTGCCAACCTGGGATTGGGGGCGTGGACTCTGGGGTCCTTTTCTGAGGAAGCCTCTGCCGGCACGTGGAGGAGGCCTGACGCTCCTCAGGCCTCAGAGAGTGGTCGGGGGCAGCGGCCTCTCTCGACCCTGGGAGCTGGTCAGAAACTCAGTCCTGTTCCCACCCCACAGCCGCCTCTGACAGGACCAGGGGGGTTTTTGTGCCTAAGCTGGGCCCCGACACCATGGCTAGACCCATCCCAGCCCACCTGCCCTGCTCTGCTCCCACCCAGCACCGAGCCCCCTCACCCACTGCTCGTACCCCTGTGTCAGCCACCCACTCCTGGGGCTACCACTCCAGTGCCCAGTCCCAGCTGCTGTGCTGGGGAACGGTGTCTCCAGAAAGAGACGCCTGTGTCCTCACCCCCCACATCTGTGACTGAACGGGATCCTGCTTAGGAAGAGGGTCTTGGCAGATGTAACCCGGTCACGATGAAGTCATACTGGATTAGGGTGGGTCCTCACTGCCAGGACCAGTGACCTTAGAAGAAGGTCACACAGAGGCCGTAGGAAGACAGGGGCAGAGACCGAAGTGTTGCCGCCACAGCCAAGGGAGGCCTGGAACCCCAGAAGCTGGAAGAGGGAGGAAGGAGCCCTGCCCCCACCTCCCCCACAGACTCCCGGCCTCCCGAACTGGGAGAGAATAGATTTGCATTGCTGTAAGCCCCCCAGTTTGTGATGGCCGTCCCAGGAGAATAACCTTTGTGTGTCCCTAAGAACCGCCCCCCTCCCCCACTGTTCCCCGAGCTAGGAGGGTCTTCCTGACTCAAGGAAAAGGCAAGCAAGGAGGGGCTCTGTCCACACAGGGCTCACAGCCCCCCTGCTCAGGAGTCGCACAGCACACACGTCCACTGAGCCCTCAGGGAGCAAAGGCAGGTCACGTCTGTGCTGCTGGTGACCCCATGGGACGGCCTGGACACGGCCAGGGGAGACTGGGCTCAGGGGGGACTGCCATCGCACCCAGAAGGTCTTATTTATCTGTCCCGTTTCTTGTCCCTCCGTCCCCGAGTCTTTTGTGGACGGAAGGGGCCACATGCTGACCTGACAAGCTCAGGGGAGGCCGGCATGGCGGTCTTGCAAACTCAGAGACCTACAGTGACCACAAGGGATCGTCTGAAATGAAACGTTCACTAAACGAGGTTATGGTGGCTGGTTACGTCCTAGGCCGGTATCTTCATTGACAAGATCAGCCTTTACCTGAACTGAACCTACCTGTCTTTTTGCATCTATAACAACATATCCTGGGCACCAGGACATATACCTCAAATTCCTTCATTGTTACGTGAATTGTTTCTGCCCCCACCTAAGTACGTGTTTATCATTTTCCTTCTGATCCAATGCCAGGGGGTCCCCCCTCCCGCCCCCCTCCTCTGTCCAGCTTTACTTTCTCCTGCCTCTCTATAGTCTATCACCAATGGATTTCATGTAACCCACCTACGTCCATTAACACTTAAAAGCACAGCCTCTCGATATTAGCCACCAGGGACATTTAGCAATGTCTGGGGACATTGTGGGTTGCTGACTTGGGGGTGCTACGGGCCAGAGAGAGCCAGAGATGCTGCTCAGTCTGAGACGCCAGCAGTGCCGAGGGAGAGAGACCCACTGGGTGCAATGGTCCCTTCCCTTTGGGTGTTCCTGAGTATTTGAGGATCCAAAGGATTCCGTGGAATTTTCTCCCCAGAAAAGTGCATATAAACACCCCATTTTGCTTCCAATGGGGCACGACTGCACATCTGGGGTCTTTCAGAGGCTATCGTATTTCCCAAACCGCAAAGCCTCTCAGTCCTTGTCATCGGAGCGCACCCGGGGGGCTGATTGGTGAACGAGGGTTCCTCTCCCCCACTGCCCCCCCCCCCCCCGTTCCCTCGGGAACAAACAACAGCCGCTGTCTGCTAATCGCCCTGGCAGGGGTGCAAACACACCTCCCAGGCTGCCAGAGCCCAAACAGCCTTGGAATAGAGTCTGGTCCCGCCTGTCCCGGGAGAGCAAGGGAGAGAGAGCACCCTGGGCCTGACGGTCTCGGGGGAAAGCTGCACAGGACAGCGGCCCTGGTAAAGCGCGGTTCCCTGTGGAGAGACGCCGCAGGGAGGCGGTCCGCACTCAGCGTCAGCTGCGTGGAAAGCTTGAACGGCCTACCTACCACCACAGCATTTTCATTTTCCAAACGGCCCAATGGGTGGCCACAGAGACAAATTATCAATGGCATTTTTAGGCCTTTTACTGGGAAAACTAGATCTTTTATTGGTGACAGTCAGCAACATCCTTATGTTTGCTGGTCTCCAAGTCACTGAAAAAGAGATGGCTCTTTCCTCCTTCTCGGGCATTGTGTTCCCACTTCCCCAGGGACAGTGATACCTGATGAAATAGTCTTAGCATTCAGGACGCGTCTGTCACGTGACAGACTGGGAGTTAAGCACTTTGCACTTCACTCACGACAGCCCAGTGACATACACACGGGGCGTATCTCCACGTGGCACGTGGGGAAACGGAGGCCTGAGCCGCTGAACGAAGGACAAGGAGAGGGTTTGGGAGCGGGCCCCGGTCAGGGTGAGCCCCCAGGCCTCGTGGGCCCTTACAAGCGTGAGATTTCATAGTTGCTGCGAGGAGAGAAGGGCAGCGACAGCAAACCCTGGGCACACTCTACAGACTGGCACACACCACCCTGAGCCTGAGATCCCGCGAGAGGAGCGTGTGTTCCTCCGGTTAGAAAGCGACATATTGAAGTCAGCTCTGCATAGTAGCGGTATTGTCTCCACAAATGGCTGTAGGGCTGAACAATGCAAAACGTCGCCAAAAATGACTGCTCTCTTTGAGCGGCCCCCGCTCAGGTCTAAGACAACGTGAGCCACAAAACTTGGAAGGGCCAGCGCCCACCCGTCTGCGGCTGTGCACAATGTCAGGAACAGAGAGGCGCTCTGCCACCGTGTCAGGACCGAATCCCATAGCGTCAAGGCACTCCCAGGCCCCTCACGCACCCTTGCAATTCCAACACCCCCCAGTGGAAGTCACCCACACCCGAAGGCACCCCCACCTCCGAAGGTGAACATGACCAGAGGGATGCTCCAGGCCCAACACACAAACCCACAAATTCAAGGTCCGGGTACAAAGAGGTCCCACCACGGGCCCCCCAATCAAATCCCACCATCATTCTTCTCACTGGACCAAAGGCACTCGCTATTGATTATGGCTCTCCTCCAGGAAAGAGCACACCGACACCAACTTTCATCCCGAACACTCTCAGGTGGCTGTTCGCTTCCTCGGCTAACCTGCCCACGCATGACTCGCTCTGTTCGCATGTACTGCGCAGACTTCTGCTCATTCTCCATTAACCCTCGCAGGGATGGCTCTTGGAGCCAGGGGCCGGTCCTCAGTGTTCACAGAAGGCAGGCCCCGTGCACAGAGAGGTTAAGGGGTCGACGGAGGAGCACCAGCAAACCAGGGGCTGCTAAGGGCCTTCTGCCCACACGGCTGTGCCTCTCGCCACCAGAACAGCCTTTTTCATCACCAGGTGAGCTTACTGCTTTCTCTCCACCAAATCGCAGGCTTTGCAGGGGATTGGGGCTCCAGAAAAATCCCCCACATTGGGAGATTTCAGAGCACCAGGCCCTCAGGGCTCAGTCAAGCTGACTTTCCAATCCGGAGAAGCTGAGCTTCTGAGAAGGACCAAGGCCAACCACCAGGAAGACTCCCAGGGGAGCTCCATCCTCCGTCCCTTGATGGGGGCCCATCTTCCGGGGAAGGAACTGACCAGATCAGGAAAGGCCTGCACCCCAAAGGTCACTGCTGGACGGCAGTCCTACCCCAGAGCAGACGTGGCCCAGAGGGGGGTGGTTTGGGACTCCCCAAAGCCGATGGAAGCCATTTCTACCCGACCTTAACAAGAGCGGCTCCATCCACCTTCCCGAAGACCGGGTTTTAAGCTCAGAGGACAGACACGTCCCCACCACCTTCTGAAGCAAGAACTGCAAGCCCCGCTCACCTACACGTCCCCCCCTCCACGCCCCCCTGTCCCAGACCCACCACGCCCGTAGGAAGAGGGACAGTTACCTCCTCGTCGTGCTCCAGCTCCAGGCCCGCCTCCAGGAGGTTCCCCTCGTACTCCTCCCGGCGGAACCGCTTGTCATCCTCGTGGAAGTCCATCAGCGGGGGCTCCTGCCGGCGCGCGCCCCCCTGGCCGCCCTTCCCGGGCAGCGGCTGCTCGGGCCGGAGGCTGCGGGCGCCCACCGCCGCGTCGTTCTGCAGGACCCTCCGGGCCAGCGTCTTGCTGCCCGAGCCGCGCTTGTGATGGTACACCAGGACGTAGTCCACCTTGCGCTTGCCATCGCGGAAGTACAGGCCGTACTTGCACTTGGCGTCAGGGTTCACGGACAGCGAGTTCAGCAGCTGCGGGGGAAGAGGAGGGAAGCCCACTCACGGCTGGGTTGTTGTGGGGGGGGGGGGCGCCTCAGAGGGAGCGAGTTTCAAACCGAATCAATCGCCTCCACTCGCTCCCTCAGTCATCGGCCACTCAACCATCACCCACACGAAGGAGACCTTCTCTGCTAAGGAAGGACACGTGAAGACGCCATGCAGGCCACCGGCCCTCCGTGGCCCGAGTGGGCTGGCCCAGAGGGACCAGACGGTTTGCCAAAGGGGACCAGGGTCGACCCCCAAAAGTGCTCTTTGCACGGACTCGCGGGCAGAGCAGAGGCCAGGGCTTGTGAGGGCTCCTGGGGTCACGGCCCCGCCTTGAACCCCGTGTGCACACCCAGGGTGCTCCCTCCCTCCACAGCAGCGGCGACTCTGCTGCTCTTTTTCAGCCTGGAATGAGGAAGGGGCCGTGAGGGCCAGTGGCCGAGCACTAGGCCCTGCAGTCAGCTGGACCTGGCTCTGAGTCTCCAGCTACCCGCTCTGGACCTCAGTGTCCGGCTCTGTACAATGGGAGGAAATGTAAGCTGTCCACTGGTGGCCAGGAGCGCTGAGTTACAGGATGCCTGGGCTGGGCCCATACTCCCTCTAATTCCCAGGACAAGCACAGGGAGGTATTCTGTGACCCCGACTTCGATCCTGGTGCCAATGGCAGAGGCTCCTTCTCCTCAATGTCTTAGGAATGTCAGGGAAATGCAGAGTCTTAGCAAGCGGGCGGTAAATGCCGTGTCTCTTCCCTCGGCGGAGTGGACAGAAAAGCCAGACCCCAGGGCTGACCGGGAAGCCACGGGCCGGCGCTCAGGGAATGAACGGCTGCCGGGCAGGGCAAGGACTTGGGACGAGGTGAGACCACAGTGGACACCCTGCCTGCTGCCAGCATCCTGGGCGCTCCGGACTCTCAGCGTCTGTACCAGGTACTGATCCCTAGGTTCCGAGCTGAGCCAGGTGCGGCCCTCCATCCTCCTGTCCTGTCCACACCACCACCCCCTGTTTCCTGGGTCCCTGCCCTCCACCCCACGGGGCCCACACTGGAGTCAGGACATCCTCATCCCTTTTCACCTGCTGTGCTCCCCACCTGTACCCCCTCCCCTCCTCTGTGCGTTGTAATTCTACCTCGCTCCCAGGGCATGGACACATCCCTGTCCTCCGTGATCCGGGGGTCCCTGACCGCTCCAGCCTGGGCAGGTCCCGCGTGCCGGGATTGCCTGGGGACCTTCCACTGAGGAGCTCTTAACGTACAGGGCCTCTAAGGTGGGTGGCAGGGTCCCTAAGGCCAGGCCAGGAACTGCCCCCGTACCCTTCCATTCATCACCTGCTGCCTGCAGGGTGGGCGTGGCACCTCCTGTGGGCCCCAGGAGTGCCCCTGGCTGGCTGGAATAACCGCTACGACAGACCAAAGTGGACAAAGGAACCCTTAGAGAGTGGGAAAGACATTCACAGGGACCCGTCAAACCAGAGAGCAGGGAAGTAAACCTAGGGACAGCCCCCAACTCCCCAGGTTCAACATGGACGACAGCTCTGGCCGCTGAGGCCTGAGCCAAGACCTAGGAGGCCTGGCAGTCTGGGGAGCACAGAAACGTCCCCACACATCTCTGACCACCTGGGGAGTGGCAGCTCAGAGGCCTGGCCCGGTGGGCATCCTCCTGCCTGAGGGCAGAGCCAGCTCTGCCACGGCTGCTGCCTCAGCCCGGGCACTCCGCCTCATTCTGTCCTCTAGGTCCCGCTCTGTAAAACGAGGGCTGGGGGAGTGACAAGACCGCTCTCATCTGATGTGACTCTCCTCAAAGGGTCATAGCAAGGATTAAGTGTGTGTGTGTGTGTGTGTGTGTGTGTGTGTAGCGTCCTCCCAGAATCTACAACGGAAATGTGCTCTAATTGGGAAGTGAGACACAGCAGCAAGAACTACGAGAGGAGGAGAGGACAGGGGAAAACAATCCCATGGCCAAAGTGGACCACAAGTGGAAGATGGTGTCAATGCCAAATCTAGACTTAAACAAGTTATGAGCTGAAACTGGTTTGGCTCAGTGGATAGAGAAGTGGTTCTCAACCTGTGGGTCAAGACCCCTTCGGGGGTCCAACGACACTTTCACAGGGGTCGCCTAAGACCATCAGAAAACACAGGTATTTACATTATAATTCATAACAATAGCAAAATTACAGTTATGAAGTATGGTTGGGGGTCACCACAACATGAGGAACTATATTAAATGGTTGCGGCATTAGAAAGGTTGAGAACCACCGGGATAGAGCGTCGGCCTGCGAACTGAAAAGTCCCAGGTTCGAGTCCCGTCAAGGGCATATATCCTCGTTGCGAGCATATCCCCAGTAGGGGGCGTTCAGAAGGCGGCTGATCAATGTCTCTCATTTATGTTTCTAACTCTCTATCCTTCTCCCTTCCTCTCTGTGAAAAATCAATAAAATATATTTTTTAAAAAAGTTATGAAAGAGAGCCGGATGCCCTGCCAGGACATTCAGGAGGCAGCCCCACGCACCCGTGTGTGCATCCTGGATTCTGCCCCGGACCTGGCCCTGCCGCTGATTTGTGCCCCTGGACCGCTGCTCTGTTTGTTGGTTTGCATCCTGGCTTAACGTTACAAAATGGGACGATCCGACCTGAATACGGGGTGAGGGGTGAGCAGCCTTTAAACAGAAAGTGTGGGCTCTTTTTCTACTGCCCTCAACGTGGGCTGGGAGACCCTCGGGGTCTGGGGAGCAACTCTGAGCTGGGGAGGTGGCCACACTGGGACGACCACAGAAGCTGACCTGGTGGCCATGTGACTCTAGGGCAGTGGTTCTCAACCTTCCTAAGGCCACGACCCTTGCATACAGTTCCTCATGTGGTGGTAACCCCCAACCATGAAATTTTGCAACTGTTATGCATCGTGATGTAAATATCTGCATTTTCTGATGGTCTTAGGCGACCCCTGTGAAAGGGTCGTTTGACCCCCAAAGGGGTCGAGACCCATAGGTTGAGAACCACTCCTCTAGGGGGCCCTTCCACGGAGCAGTGGAGCGGGTGCTTTTGTTGGGCAGCACAGGACAAAAAGGCAGATGGACCTTGGCAGTGGGAGGGATGTGGGTATATTGTATGCAGGACCCCCCATTTCAGGGGCTCCAGGACGTTGCCTTATCCTTAAGGAAGAGGAGGGTGACTTCACAGGGACACGTGGCTGAATGGGTGGTTGTGGAATGAATGCAATGCATGAACGAATGACAGAGGCTCGGGTTTGGCACTGCATTACCGCTGGGGGCGCCAGGATGAAGGACACAGAAGCCGAGACCCGACTCATGCATGGCCCCCCTGGGCACGGAGCCTCAGTGTTCTCATCGGTGAGAGGGGGACAAAGCATCTCCACAGAGGTCGCAGGATTCTTGCTAGGGCAAAGGCTGATGGATGGGAGGTTTGAAAGCATTTTGAAGATCAACCCCTGGAATATTGGGGTGGTGGTGGTGAGGGAGAGTGCCCCTGGAAGACGCTTCCCCAGGGGAGAGAGAAGAACCATGGAAGAGAAATGGCTCCCTGAGGGTCCCTGGGAAGATGTCAGGAGACAAAGGCCCTGTCCCAACGACCACAAACAGGGAGAGGGCAATGCACACCCGAGCCACACCTACCTCTTCCAGCTCCCTCCCCAAACCTTGAGGAGAGGGCGGAAGAGGGGACTGCAGCCCAGTGTCCACACCTGGGACACTCCTGTACATGTATTTGGCTTCGGACCTGGAGTTAGCGCTCCAGGAGCCGAATCACACATTCGTGGGAAATAGCTAAAGTGTCAGTGACCAAAGTCTCAGTGACCATTCCAGGGGAATCACCCACATTCACTTTTTTTTTCTTTTCTTTTTCTTAAAATGGGGCAAATGAAATCAGTGACCTGCCACATTTCTTTTGGTTTTTAATTTCAGAGCCAATTTCAGTTTCATCACTCTGAAACGTCATTTTATTCTTAAATTAAAACACAAGACAACAAACTGAATCACCAGCACGCTACATCCATTTCTGCTGATCGGGCGGATTCTGTAATCTATACACTGATCGCCTCCACCGGCAGATAAGCTGGGAAGCGCAGTGCCTGTCTCTCGGGCAGGCAGGTGCCAGCGTCAGGCGCCTCTGGGGTGTCTGGGCTTGTTGGGCACGGAGATGGGGCCACTGACAGCCACCGGGGTGAGGGAAGGAAGAGGGAACACTCAGAGATTAACCCTGTGAACAGCTCAGGAAACCAACAGCACCCGACGTGGCCTCTAGCTTTTGAGTCATCCCTTCACCTCTCTTTGTACGGACACAGCGGAGTGACTTTTACCCATGAATCTGGGAAGGAGAGAGGGGAGGCACCAAGTCGTGGGCGGGGAACGGCAGTCTGCATGGGACCGGCCTAGGCGGGTGGCTGATTGAAATGACGGCCACACCGCGTGTGTGTGTGTGTGCGTGTGTGTGGGGGCACGTCTGGGAACCAGAGAGCAGCCCACACCCTCTCTGGCCTTCACATGCAGAGGGCCGCTGCCACTGGGTGACTCAGGATAACCACCGAGCAACCAGGATTGGCTTCAGCTGTGCCAGGATGCCCTCGGGCAGCGGTCGGCAAACTCATTCATGAGTCAACAGAGCCGAATACCAACAGGACAACGGTTGAAATTTCTTTTGAGAGCCGAACACGGGCTTCTGCACACGTGCGCGCCCGCACATGGTGTTTTGTGGAAGAGCCACACTCCAGGGGCCAAAGGGCCGCATGTGGCTCGCGAGCCGAGGTTTGCCGATCACTGCCCTAGAAAGTTCTACCGTCACGCTGCCCCCGGCTCCAGCCCTTCTGCAGCCTCCTCTCCTTCAGCCACGTCCCTACTCACAGCCCTCAGGCCCTCAGTACCCGGCAAAGCCAGAGTCAATAGTCTCCCCCAGGCTTGTCTGTAGGTTTCCAGACTGTGAAGACCTGGAAGGAAGGGCCAAGCTGCCTCTCTGCAGACTTTGTGACCCTCACTAAGATTTGAGGGGGACAGTGTTTGTATCCAGATAATCAAGGTGGGGGGGGGGTTTGAGGAGGAGAGGGGACTCCCTGAAGTAAGACTCCACAGCCAGGGGCCATTGGAGGTTAAGGGTTCCATTTCTCATTTCAAATTGAATCGGGTCCACCCCTGGACCATCCGTTTCTCTCCATGTCCTCCAATGCCACCATGGCTCCTAAAGGGTGTCCTGGGTTCCTACCTCTGGGTCTTCTAGTTCTCTGTCTGACACCCCCTTCTCACCCCCGTGCTCCCCTCCCCTCCCCCTCCCCCTTTTTACAGGTATTACATTCCTCAGACCACCCGGTCCTCTGTCTTAGCCCTTCCTAGCTCTCTCCCCTGAGCTGCTGGGTGACTGGGAACCGCTAGCAGATCACTCTTGGCCTCAGTTTCCCCATCTGCAGCAACAGCTCCAACCCCTCCCCCCCTCCCCGCCCCATATGGTTGTTGTGAGAGTTAAATGAGCCGCTAGGCCGCGCCTGGCCCAGTGCTAAGGACGTGTCCCTTGCCACTGATCTGGGTAACGTTCCATCACGGCTCCTCAAGTCTCAGACAGATGAGGCTTCCCTGTGGGGGTGGGTGCCCAGGACCTGACACGGCCTGGCACACAGCTGGCACCCAGCCTTTGCTGAAATGATGACCTCGGAGCTCTCAAGGCCAAGGGTATTATCTCAGGCAGACCCCTCTCCAGCACCACTGCTCCCAGCACTGCCTGCCCGCCCCTCCGGGCGAGCTCAGCTTCAGGGGAGCCTCGAAAGGACTGCCAGGAGCTCAACTGTGACCCCCTGGGGGGCGGCCAGGCCTTCCGGTCTCTGCCCCACAGTCTCTGCCCTACAGTCTCTGCCCAGCACGGCAGGCACCTCCCTTGTGCCAGTCGGCGATCCTCAGCTGGGTCAGGGCAAAGCCACCTCCCTCCCTGGGGAGGGGCCGGGCCTGGAGGAGGGTTGGGGGGGAAGGGGAGTCTGCTCTGCGAAGAGTGAGCGGCTGCAGGGCCCCCCCAGCTGCGGGCACCCCGGTCAGACCGCCCCTCCTTAGGCAAACTTTGTTCCAACCTTAAGCCAATCCTCATGGGCAAACTCTGTCCTCCGGGGATCCCTGCGCCTGACAGGTCTGGACAAGAGAGGGGAGTGGGGGGCAGCGGGGACCCCAGAGAGGTGCTCCACCACGTGGTCGGGTCAGCGCTGCTGCTGGCCCTTGCCTGGGGCTGCCACAGCCCGGGGCGCGGGTGCGGGGTGCGCACAGGGTGGAAGGAAAGAAGTCCCAGCGACTAAGAGCCCGCCCACCCGCCCGCAGCCCCGGGCGCTGTGAGTTCCCGTTCCCGGTCCCGGTCCCGGCCGCGCGCCCTGGGAACTCGGCGCACCCGGGGCAGGTGAGGGAGACGCTGGCGGGTCCAAGGCCAAAGGGGCGAAGCTGCGCCAGAGTTTGGCGGAGCTGTGGGGCCGGGAGGCTGCCACCCCCACCCCCGCCCTGGCCGCCCCAACCGGCACGGAGAGGAAGGGAAAGTCCCATCCAGGGCCCCAGTTTGGGCTCCGGGCCCGGGGGGCGGGGGGAGGAGAGGGCCGGGACCAAAGCGACTGGGCACCCGGAGCGAAAGGGACGCAGAGCCGCGCCTGAGCAGAGGGGCGCCGCGCTGCGCGGGCGGGGGTGGTGGTGGTGGGGTGGGTGGGGGCTCCCCGCTCCGGAGCCGCAGATCGCAGGCTCCGTGTGTGCCGGCCGCCACGCCCCACGTGCCCGGGTGGGCGTCCCGCACGCACCCCCGCGCCCCGCGAGGCCCGGCGCTGCCCCGCGCTGCCCCGCGCTGCCCTCCCCGCCCCCGGCGCGGCGCAGGTGCGCGGCCCTCCCTCCCGCCCGGCGCCCGCACTCACCGTGCCCTCGGACGACAGGTAGCCGGCGTCCTCGATGGCGCTGATGTTGACGATGTGGACGCTGCGGTCCTCGGCCGGGAGCGTCGAGTACTTCTCATTGACCCTCATCTCGGCTGCCTGTGCGCCGGGACCGCCGGGCGGCGCGCCCTCCCCGTCCACGGCCCCGGCGGCCTCTGAAAGCGGACACGGCAGCGGCGTTCGCGCTCGCTCCAAGGGGGCCGGGCCTCCCGCTCCGCCCGCCGCCCTCCGCGCCCGCCCGCCCGCGGCTCCGCGCCCCGTGCGCCCACCCGGCCCCAACCCGGGCCGCCTTCTCCCTGCAAGAAAGATAGAGGCGCTCCGCCGAGGCGCCCGCTCCGGGCCCGGCCGGGCCGGGCAGGGGCGGCGGCCGCTGGTCAGATTTTCCGTAGAAACTTAAACACAGGAAGAAAAGAAGGAGTGCGTTCCTGCGGCCCCTCCGAGTTTTATTTTTATCCGGGGAAAGTGCCCCCTTGGATAGCTCGGAGGGTGGCCCGGGTCTCGGGTTGGGGAGGGAACTCCCCGCGCCCCCACCTTCACGAAGAGTCTCCAGGACTTCGGTGGGTGCCACCCGCGTGGCCTGGCAGTCGAAAGTCGCTGCTTGGGAGAGTGAAGTCAGGAGGAATGTGCTCTCTGCCTCTTTCCCCTTCACTCTCTGGTGGACTCCTGCCGTCACTCAGTCTCACCTCCTCCGGGGAGCCTCCCCTGCTTTGTGCAGACCCGCCCTCCCCGGGCCCTGGCTCCATGCATATCGCCCCCAGGGTAAACATCTCTCCGGCATCCCCCCTTCTGCTACCCTGCTACCCGCAGCTCCCGTTGATGGAATGCTTAGGATTTTGCCATCGGGCAGGATCAGAGGCCTTGTGCTGCCTATCTCATTGAACAGCCTGGTCCTCATTTTGCACAAGGGGATGGGGCGGGGGGGGGGCGGGCTTGAAGGCCAAGGAAGTGGGGTAGAGTTCATGCCTAGTACTCTGCACTCCCTGCATGACTCTCTACTGACTCCATGAGGGGGCTGGAGGGAGGAAAGAAGGGGGACAGTGACTTTGTTCTCCTCCCAGGACCCGTAGGTGCCTGGCACACAGTAGGTGCTCCTCAGGACAGCTTTTTAATCCTCTGTCCTTGCAGGTCTCCAGGGGTAGCCAGCCACACCCAGGTTTAGCTCCCAGGGACCACACTGGCAACCCAGCCCAGGGAGAGACTGTCTCCCTTCCCCTCTCTGCCTCTCGACGTCCTGTCAGACCTCCAACGTAGGCGCCCACGCCACCTCCTCTAGGAAGCTGTGCCGGATCGCCCCTTGCGCAAGCACAGACCCAGGAACCTGTACCTCAGCGACAGCGCTTCCTCTCTGTACTCCGTTTCCCTCTACAGGGTTCACACAGCTGACACGCCGCGGCTTGATGAATGGCCACGGAGGAGCAGCCAGGGCCCACAGAGGTGGCTGGTTATAACGCTGCCATCCAAGGTCATTAGGTCACCAGCATGCCCCGGTCCCCAGGGTGGATTCTGGAGTCAGGCAGGCAGGATGGGGTCAGGGAAATTGGGTGAGTCTGGTTCCAGGGTGCGCACTTTCCAGCTCGATGACCTTGGGTGACTCCCCTTCACCCCCCAGAGGTTCTGTCTGCTCCTGAGAGCCTCTGGGGTACGCACAGCTTCAGCTCAGTGCCAGGCGCTGGGGGAGGCTGGTGTTGGTCATCGGCATTGCCGCCACCTCGCCATTCCCACCTATCCCTCTCAGCGAGGCTCAGGTCTGTGAGCTTCTGGAACTTGGAGAGGTGCGGGGAGGGAGGTTATTTTGCCCTTGGGCCGGCCTTGCCAACGGGTGCTCAGTGGCCCTAAAGGACCCTTTGTCTGCACCTTGGACAGGGATAACAGGTTTGGAGAAGTGCGTGAGGCTGGCCAAGTCCCCGGCCGGAAACAGCCCTCTACGGTTTCTGCCTCGCCAGGGAGACCTCACTCCTAAAAGTTCACGTTTCTTAAAAGCTGGGAAGAATAACACACACACACACACACACACGCACACACACACTCACACACGCGTGCACGCGCAGTTATGTAACTTCGCTCTCTTATCCTTGTTAGTAAACAACCGAGATTGTGTAACCCTAATGTCATCTTTCTAAATTTATTTTCAAGTACAAAGGGTCCTGCAGAAGTCTACGAGGTGTGATTTGTGGAAAAGACTAACTCTGTGATTCCGCAATTCTGGGGACATTGGGCATGCCCAGAGTTTGGGACATGAGCACTTGACTTCTGACCCGAGAGGATGAGAGAGCCTCTCTCTTGGGGGCTGCAGAGCGAGGGACAATCGCTTAGGCACGGCCGCTCGCTACTTCCTCCGGGCACAGGGCCCCCTCTGGCCCTCCTGGTCTGTGACTTAGGCCTTAGCCAGGTGTCCCAGATGTCTGTTTGTGGCGGAGCGTCCTTTCTTGGCCACGTCCCTGGAGATGTCCTTGCTCTGCACCCCTCCGCCGTCTTCACCGGTGGACAGTGGGCAAATGCTCCCACACGCTGCGGGGAGAGGCAGGGCCTCTGTGCAGAGCTGCTGAGTGGACGGCCAGCAAGGACGTCGGTGGCCTGGGGGTTCCTGGGTCACGGGATGCCAAGGACCAACAAAAAGTGAAAGTAGGGAGGGGCAGTGGGGTTCTCTGTGTTGAGACAGCTTCCGAGTTAGAGACACTGAAAGGGCCCTTCCCCTGGCGGTGATTTCGGCGGTCTCGGGGGGCCAACTCCTTGGGATTCTGTCTCTACTCTGGGCTGCTAATTGCTTACAAACAGGCCCTCCAGATAAACTGTGGCATTTCCTGCTCTCTGACTCAGTGGTTCTCAGGATTAAAAGCCCAAGGGGCCAGCTTTCACCAGCGGGGTTAAGTCCCGGCTCAGGAATTGGTCAGAAGCGGTCTCTTCAGCCCACACGGTACACATTTGACGAGGGAAAGCTCTAGGCGTCACAGCTCCGCCTGGCCTGTCACCCTGTTGCCCTTTCGTGCCACCCACCACCAGGTGCTTATGTCTTTGCTGACATTAAAAAAAAAAAAAAAAACCCCTCTCCTCCCCACTTTTGCTGATTCCAGAGCAAGGAAGGGAGAGGGAGACAAATAGAAACATCAACGATGAGAGAGAAGCATTGATCGGCTGCCTCCTGCACGCCCCCTTCTAAGGATCAAACCTGCAACCCTCACATGTGCCCTTGACCGGAATGGAACCCAAGGTCTTTCAGTCCGCAGACCGACACTCTATCCACTGGGCCACACCAGCCAGGGCATTTTGCTGACGTGTTAATACCAGGAGTCCAGGCACCAAGCGACAAGGGACACAGGAGAAGGCTGAGTGGGCGTTGGGGGAGGTAGTGGCTCGGAAGGGGACCCTTCCAACGGTGTTCTCTTTCCACATCCGGGTCACCTCCTTGGCTGCCCACGAGAAAGACACCTTGCTCTCTGCCTAGCAATGCCCGTCTGAGCCTGAGCATCCCCCGTCTGTAGCTTAGAGAAAAGGGGGCTGCCGAGCTCGGCAAAGCAGGCCGACCCGGCGCTCTGCCTCCCCGGGCAGCAGGGGCCAGGGGTTCTTGCACAAGGGTCTCTCTCTTCTAAAATGGTGATTGGGGGGGGGACAAGTAAGGGGAGGGCGCTTCTCCATCTCAGCACCGTGGACCTGTGGGCAACACCGCCCTCTCCCAGTGTGACAACCCCAAATGTCTCCACACATTGTTACTTGTCCTCTGGGGGGGCCATGGCTCCCATCTGCAGTCTCAGGGAAGATTTTTGGGGGGAGGCCTGATCTGATCACCCCACATTTCTCAGATGAGAACATGGAGGCCCGGAGAGGTGGTTTCCCTCACAACCCAGAGGCAGAGTGCATTCCACAAATTCAACACCGGCTCTCAGAGGGAATGAGAGAGCCGGGAGGTGGCAGGTACGGTTTCTTCCCACAAAACACACGGTCACCCCTGGGGCTGCCCCCAGCTGGCTGGCCGGCCAGGGGCTGGTGCTGGGCAGTGGAGGCGGCTCTCCTGGGTCCTAGCTACCCCGGCCCAGGGCAGCTGCCCACGGCAGGTCCCGTCCTCAGAGGTGCTAAATAAATGCCTTGACTCACAGACAGCGGGCGGGCGGGGAAGGAGCATGGAAGAAGTGAGCCGCTCATGACTCAGGGCTATTGTGAGCGCCAACGGCCACCGTCCCACTCCCCGCTGGCTCGGTGCCCCTGTCGAGTCTCCTGTGGGGGACGCCAAACAGGTAGGGGACTGAAGGCCCGAAAAGGGACTCGGGGTGTAATTATCCCCGGGGAAGACGTGCCTGGGGAAGTTATAACGGAGAGAGGGTGGGCGGGAGCCGGGACCACGGTCATTTCCTTCCCTCCATGAGGTCAGAGTCCCCGGCAGAGGCCTGCCTGCGCGCTGCAGCTGGCCGGGCAGACTCGGCGGGCATGGAAACCGCCGGCCCCACATGCTGGAGCGCGGCCAAAGCATGAAGCTCTGTCTGGGGGATTCCCCCCCCCCCACCCCAAACAGAATCCATGGCTGTGGTTTCCATGCCGGGTTCTCAGCGGCCTGCCTGCTGAGAACAATTCCTCCGGACTCTAAAAACACGCCCGGTGGGTCAGCGCCCGCCAGCTCAGACCCGCCTCCTCCTCCCGGAAGCCTTTCTGGTCCGGCTCCCTCGCATTACTCATGTCCGCTCCGCTGGCCCCGCTCCCGGCTGCGTCCGGACGCTCCTGCCCCATCACTTCACGGCTGCTGCGTTCCTCTGCCCTCTTCACGCCTCGCCCTCCTGCCACACCGCAGGTGCCCTGTGGGCGCTCACTGATGGATGTAACGGGCAGCGGACCTGTGCCCGCTGCGGCCAGGCCAGCACGGTGCTGAGCTCTCTGCAAATCCCACCTCGTTCTTAGTTCTTAGGGTGGTCACCTCTGTCTGCAAGTGGCTCCCCACAGAGGGCCCACCCTGCCACCCCACCGGGGTGCTTTTGTTGGTGATGTGGGGAGACATCCAGACGGAGTCTCCAGCAGCTCCGGCTGCCCCACAGAAGCGGGAGATGCGGCACTGATCCCCCCGAGGATGGCCGCGTCTCCTCAGAAACCCCCCACCCATCCTGGGGACAGGGGCCAGCCCCCCCTGCAGCAGAACAAGGCCCGGCCGGCACTGGACACCCTCCCTGACCCCCAGCAGGTCACGGAGACTCAGGGGCACGGCCCGCATGGCCCGCAGGTTCCACGCTTTCAAAGGGAAAGTTTCGTTTGCTGGTTTAGTTCTTCCCGGGGCTGGAGAGGATGAAAGAACTTCAGCCGCGCTGCTGAGTCACCGCGCTGCCTTTCCTCAAGGCCCCGAGGACAAGGGACTTCACACACAGGCATCTTGTCCCCCGCGCCTAACCCCGCTGGCGCCCTTCCAAGGAGCGCTGTCCCCCAGGTCCATGGCGCCTCTGACAGATACGGCCCACATCCTCCTGGCTGAAGGCCCCTGGAGGCCGCGGGCTCCGAACCAGGAAGGAATGTGGACCCTGTCCTACTGAGAATGTGTGACTGTGCCTGATGACCCTTGCAGCCTCCATGTGTGTGCATGCGAACGTGCATGTGTGTATGTGCATGTGTGTGTGCACGTGTGAGCACACCGCACCTGCATTATTGCCTCCCTGGGCTCAGTGGCCAGGTGCAGCCCTTAATTCCCCTAGAGACCCCTCACCAGGGAGGCGGGGCCCTGATGTCATGGGCACGGGCTGCGCCGATGTCAGGCACTGCCACAGGCACCGGTTGGCACCCTCTTGGACCAGGGTGGGCTCACCCAGCTTCCCCAAAGACCCAGCAAAGCGAGAGCCAGCCCCCTGGACAGACGAGGTGGGGTGTCTCCATGGGAAGATGCCAACACGTTCCTGGGAGACCCTGGGCCTGGGGTAAAAGATCTTCCGGCTTCTGGTGGGGCCACGAGTGGTCTCTCCTGGGCACCGAGGCCTTTGTCTAGCCGTGTCTTTGCGTGGGTAGATCTCAGTGCCAGCTTCTGGTTCGCGTCAGGCCCTCAGCTGGGTCCAGGCTTGCCATCCTGAGCCGAGCTGTGGGTGGCAACCTTCCCCCGGAGTTGCACCGTGTCCTGTGTTCCCAGGGCCAGCCCCCCGGGCACCCGGTCCCAGCAGAGGCCTGATGCTTGCAGGACGCACGAATGAGCCCATGAGCCGATGAGCCGGGAGCCTCCTCAGCAAGTCAACCGACCTCCTGACCCAATGCCGGGTCAGGACCAGAACCAGGCGTCACACGCCCATCCTCATCCTCCTGAGGGGACCTCCTCTGGGCCCACGGAGGGACCCCTGGACCCTGCAGCATGGCATTGCCCAGTGCCGTGACCACACAGGTAATCTGAGACGTTAGTGTAGCCACTTCACAGAGTAAAGACAGTCAGGGGGAGTTGATAGAATATTTTATGTAGCCTATATATAAAAACGTTATCTTTCCAGCGCATCGTCAGGATGAAAATCGTTCATGGGGATCTGAGAGTCTCCCTTCCCCGATGAGTGTTTGAGACCCGGTGTGGCTTGCTCACTAACAGCACGTCCCAGGTCAGACCAGGGCTCGGAGCCACGTGTGGCCGGGGGTGAGGGCCGGGCCGGCGTGGCCACGGCGCCTCCTGTTATCACCAAAGGAGGAGCATCGGGCGGCTTGCTTTGCAACTGCATAGTTTGCTGTGTTTTCTGAGATGTGAGCGCAGATTAGTTTATCGTCAGGGCAGGAGCGAGTGTTATTAAAAACAGTGACTCACCGTGTTCCCTGCGGACCTACCTCGGACCCTTTTGTGGTTTAAGGGAAAAACGGCCAATTTATGGGAGTTCTGTGGGCGCGGCACTGAACTGAGAGAAAAGCACCTTTGGAGGCGCAGTCATAAAAGTCATAAAATATTCGGGCAGAACAGGGTTCAATTCCAAAACACATCTGGTTACCCAGCTGGCAGGAATACCGGCTCCTGGAGGAGGAGGTGAGCAAGCTTTCCACTTCGGGGCCGAAGGAGGTGCCCCTGGACCCTTGAGAGTGCCCCCGAGGGCCCTCCGGCCTATGTTTGCAGCAGTGTTGGTGTCTGCCTCACCTCACGTACACCTCATGCACACGCCATACATACCAAGTGCACACCACGCACACACCACATGCGGGGGAGGCTGTTGGACACAATGCACCGAGCCGCCTCCCCGAGGTCTCCTGGACACCGGAGTCAGGTCACGCTCAAGCAGGGGGGTCCCTGAGAAGGAGGCATCTCAGGCTCCTGCCCCCCACAATTTTGAAAGCACCAGGTTGGCTGGTTGCAGGGTCTCTTCATTCACCCATGATTTACCCACGCATTCATCAACTCATGTATGTGTCACTCAGGGACCGCTCGCCAGGCCAGCATTCCTTCGTTAACTCGCTCACTCCCTCACACATTCCCTCACGCCTTCATGGGCTCACGCACCCCCTCACTCACTCACTCCCCCACTCACCCATCATTCATTCTCTCACACACTCACCACTCATTCTCCTCTTACCTCCCCCTCTCCTCACAACCCTCCCCAACTCTGGGTTTCTCCAGAGACTCTGTCCCCTTCCACCTGCTGCCTAACTCCATATCTTGCTGTGTCTGCCCTCTCCGATGGCAGCTGGCAGTGAGCCATCGGGACCCAGGAAAAAGGCACAGAATTGGGCCGGATACTCAACAGCGCGTTTTCCTCTTTCAGAAGTAGGCCACTTGGAGGAGGGAGAGAGGAACCTCTATCTTTGCAGAAGGCATCGATGACCAACCATCCATCAACTCAGCCCTGTCAACCCCTTTGCTCTGCAGACCGAACCCAAAGGCCTGTGTGCTATGGAGTTTGTGAGTAAGTACACACACACACACACACACACACACACCCACACACACACCCCGGCTCAGCCATAAAGGGTTAAAAAGGGACCCAAACATGGGACCTTCTTCCTCACACGAGTGTAATTCCTGGCCCCCAAGTCCATCCAGAAGCTCGCCCTGGTGGCTACCGCCGGTCCCCGCGGTCACCCAGATCTGTGCGCGCCCCTGGCCACCGACCTGGCGCCCGGCCTCTGCGCCCAGCTGGTCGCTTCCCAGAGCCGCTGGGGGGGGGGGGGGGGCGCGCTTCCCGCCGCTCGTGCGGGAGCCTGCGGGCCTGACATCAGGCCTTCTGGAAGGCCACACGGCTCCATTTCCCCCTGCCCTGCCACCGCCCCTCAGTGGCCAGAGAACGGGGAGGAACTGCTTATGGTTTGAGTCTACAATCTGACCCTCAGCACGAGCACCTGGAGACTTTCTTTTCTTTTTTTTAATATATTTTATTGATTTTTTGCAGAGAGGAAAGGAGAGAGATAGAGAGTCAGAAACATCGATGAGAGAGAGACATCGATCAGCCGCCTCCTGCACAACCCCCAATGGGGATGTGCCTGCAACCAAGATATGTGCCCTTGACCGGAATCAAACCCAGGACCTTCCAGTCCGCAGGCCGATGCTCTATCCACTGAGCCAAACCGGTTTCGGCTGGAGACTTTCTCTTAGCCACATTTCTCCCGCCTGCCTGAGACCCACCTCCCCCTGGACCCTCCTCCCCCTGCAGAACTCCTTCCAGCCGCCTTGCGGTAGAGAACGCCTGGCCGCCCCAGCTTTGTCGGGGAGCCCGGCAGAAAACGAGGGAAAAAGAAACCGAAGGTGCCCAGAGGTAGACGGGGCCCGTGCGAGCATCACGGGAACTGTTTGTAAGGCCAAGCTTACGGGGGAGACGTCCTCCCTCCCATCCAGGGGGACAGACGGGCCGGCCCAGGCCTTGGAGCTGGCCCGGTCTCGGCAGAGCCGGCGACATTTAGGGACAGGTTTCCGGGAGGAGACAGGTGGCAGCCTTCCCTTCCTGCTGCTCCAGGTCACAGCCCACGGCAGCCTGTTTATCTTGGGGCCCAAACAAAGGGGACTGTTTTCCCTTCAGTGACCTCTGGGACCTCTGGGGTCCCCTCCCCACGCAGCAGGCATTTGCCGAGGGCCTCGTAGGAGTTAATGTTCCCCCTCCGCTCCCCTGGTCCCCTGATCAAGTATCGCCTTTCCAGAGAGCCTTTCCTGGCCCTCGCTCCCGGCCCCTCCCTCCTCTCTGCACTGGTTACCTGACCTTTATTTTGTCTCTGCCCTGGGAACGCAGGGACCTTTGTCTGTCTCCCTCTCCCCGTGTCCCTGGCGCCAGCAGCGCCCCGCATGCCGCAGGTTGCAGAGAACTTGTCAGAGGCACCGCGGAGTGAAGAATGTGCCCTTGGCCGGGGCGCACGGATCCCAGCGCCGCGCGGAGCGAGAACACGCCGGGCGGATGGGGCCCCTGGAGCAGAGCTGCAGAGCTGCACAGGCCACGGGGCAGCTGCCAGCAAGGCCCGGGCACAAGCCCTGGTCGGCCGCCTCTAACGGGGCCCTGGCCCAGGGAGAGGGCAGGGCTGGGCTCCTCAGGCAGGAGGCTGTCCCCTATCCTTTGTCCTCCCCACCCCCCCGGGGATTGGGCATGTTCACGGAGGCCCTACTGTGTGCAGCTACTGAGCTGTGAGCCTCAGACACCACGGGAGAGGCAGACCTGCCTGCACAGGCATCACAGAAAACCCAGGCTCCGGCAGTGTGAAGGGCCTGAGAAAGAAAGGCCACGGGGGAACTGGGGGGGGGGGGGTTCCAGAAGGTTCTCCAGAGGACGTGGCTTCATAGCCGAGCCCTAAAGCAGTGGTTCTCAACCTTCCTAATGCCACAACCCTTTAATACAGTTGCTCACGTTGTGGTGACCCCCAACCATACAATTTTTTACAAAATATATTTTTATTGATTTTTTTACAGAGAGGAAGGGAAAGAGAAAGTCAGAAACATCAATGAGAGAGAGACATCGATCAGCCACCTCCTGCACGCTCCACAGTGGAGACGTGCCTGCAAGCAAGGTACATGCCCCCGACCGGAATCGAACCTGGGACCTTTCAGCCCGCAAGCCGACGCTCTATCCACTGAGCCAAACCGGTCTCGGCCCAAGCATAAAATTATTTCCGTTGCTACTTCATCACTGTAATCTTGCTACTGTTATGAACTGTAATGTAAATATCTGATAGGCAGGATGTATTTTCGTTGTTACAAATTGAACATAATTAAAGCATAGGGATTAATCACAAAAACAATATGTAATTGTATATTGTGAAATATTTATTTCTAATTATAAATAAATGAAATTTTGTCTCGAATCGTGGTGTAGCATGGGTAACAGTCTTCACATGACAACAGTAAACTACATGGCTACACTTTGCTACACCGAGGAGCGGTGTGTTGGTTCCTAAGACCATGGGAAATAGGTGTTTTCTGATGGTCTTAGGCGACCCCTGTGAAAGGGTCGTTCGACCCCCAAAGGGGTCGTGACCCACAGGTTGAGAACCACTGCCCTAAAGGCTCACCAGGAACCAGGAAGATGAAGAGGAGGGGATGGCTGCTCCAAGAAGCGGGGAGAGAGACCTGGAGGCGGCACAGGTGGAGGCGTGGAAGGTGGGCCAGAGGGGAGAGCAGCTGGGCAGGGCCGAGGGCACCTCCGTCACACAGTGTGGCTGCGGCACTGCCACCCGTGACAGAGCTGGCACAGCAGAGGGGTCTGATGCTGCATGTGACCAGGACTGGGCGGGTCCTTGACGCCAGCAGCAGCCTGACTCCCACGCTGTCACATGCCTTTCCTTGCTCCTGGAGCCCTTGTGTCATCCGTCGGGCAAGCAGGCATTTCCCCCTGAACCAACAGCGTTTGGGGCCCAGGGCTGACCGGGTCTCTATGAAGCTGGCCCTCCTCCTGCCAGGTGCCCGGGGGCTTGAGGGGACCTCTGGTCTGCTGGGCAGAGGATGTCACAGTGACAGGGCAGCTTGTACCCCTGCCCCTCTTCTGCACCTGGGGGCATTTTATTTATTTTTAAAGGTATTTTTATTGACTTCAGAGAGGAGCATGGCCGGGAATCGAACCGTGACCTCCTGGTTCCTAGGTTAATGCTCAACCACTGAGCCATGCCAGCCAGGCCCTGAGGGATTTGTAAACTCCTCAGGAGAGGAGAAATCCTCTCTGTGCCATTACCAGGAGAGAGTCAAGGCCACTGCCCTGGCCCCTGCCCCTTCCAGTCACCAAGGAGGGGAGGATGCAACCTGTCTTTGGAGCTGACCCAGCAGCTGCTCCATGGATGGATGTGGAAGATACTCTCCAGAGAACTTTAAGTTCTATCTATTGGAATAGAACTTTCCAGAGAACCCGCTATGTAGGATCTGCGACCCCTGTTTCCTCATTGGTCCCAATTATAGACAGGGATGTTGGGATGCACGGGTCCCGCGTGTAATGCAGGGGTCACCACTGAGATGCTCAGCATCTGGCCGTCTGCTTGTCATAGCATAACGAGAGGCCCGGTGCAGGAAATTTGTGCACTGTGGCAGTACAGGAGCCGTAGGGGGATGTCTGACTTAGGGAGCGGGCCTAAGCCGGCAGTTGGACATCCTTAGCACTGCCATGGAGATGGGAGAGGCTCCCGCCAATGCCACTGTGTTTGCCAACCATGAGCCCAGCTTCCAGCTGAGTGGTACTCCCCCTGTGGGAGCAGCTCCTGAGTGGAGCATGTGCCCCTGGTGGTCAGTGCATGTCATAGCAACCGGTCATTCTACCATTCAGTTGATTTGCATATTAGCCTTTTGTTATATAGGATTACCCCAGAGGCAGAGGGGGCTGAACAGGAGAATAGGCATCCGGGCCTTTCAGCCACTCATTCGTTTAGACAGTGGACATTCATCATTCATTCATTCATTCATTCACTGAGCACCTCTGAGCGCCAGGCACAGAACAGGCACTGAGACTGGGGGGAAAACTGGGGACCGGTCCCTGTTTCCATGGGGCTTATCTTCCTCGGGGGAGGCAGGCGAAGAACAAACATGCAAACAGGAATGTCAGAGGCCATGACTGCTACAGGGGAGGCGATACCGCACAGCGGGCTGCGGATGTGGGTGGGGCCCCGGATTTGCATGGTAGCCAAGGGCCTCCGGTGCCTGACCTGGCACCACCCCCGTCAACGCGCAGGGCCTCCTCTAATGACCAATGATCCCCAGAGATGCCAACCCCCATGACAGAGACCTCACTGCCGGGGCTGGGGGAAGAGATGGCAGCGGGAACCTGATTTACAAAACCGGCCTTGCTTCTGTGCTTCACACACGACTCCGGAAGTCAAACGCCGAAGAGTTAGAGTCCGCAGAACCGGAGAGCTCCCTGCCCCTCCTCCCCGTCAGCCACGCAGCCTCAGCTCCCTGTCCCTGGTGATGCCACCAATCACTCTCACCCAGGTCTGAAGGCCTTCACTCCAAAACATGGACGGCATGCAAACCAAGTGAGACCTTGGGTGAGCAACTCGTGTGTGTGTGGACGCCTGGGCTTTGAGGGGACCTCCAAGATCAGCCTCCCCCTCCATCCCTCACTCCTCCTGTAACTGCCTCGATGTCGGTACGGTGGCCCTCCGCTTTTCATGACGTAGAGGACAAATAACCCGGGAAAAGGCAAGCAATTGACCTACTTCTTACTAGGGTGTAAGTGGTTTCCTTCTCGCAAACAAGGCAGCCAGCATCAGGCCCGGGAACATGGGAGATGGGGAAGTGGAGAGAGGAAAGAACTTCCCAGAGATACGGGAAAGGAAGGAGGAAGCGGTTTAGGGAAGGGGGACAAGGAAAACCTTTATTTCCTGCTGGTTTGGCCTGGACTGCCCAGTGAACTTGACTTTGGAGGCCAACACAACCAGAGTAGAGGGTTGCGGTGTGTGTGTGTGTGTGTGTGTGTGTGTGTGTGTCAGCATCTGGCTGATCTCTGGAGACAATTTTAAAGCTCACTCCCAGTCCAAGGTGTCCATCTGAAAAACCCAAAGCAAAACTAGGGCCGAGATTCAGTGTAGAGAGTGTTGGTCTGCGGACTGAAGGGTCCCGGGTTTGATTCCGGTCAAGGGCATGTACCTGGGTTGTGGGCACATCTCCAGTGGGGGGCATGCAAAAGGCAATTAGCTGATTGATCTCTCTCTCTCACCGATGTTTCTAACTGTATCCCTCTCCCTTCCTCTCTGTAAAAAAATTAATAAAAATATTTTTTAAAAAAATAGGGCCAAGAACCAAGAGAAAAACTGTGAAGAGCCACGGAGGGCCACGCGGGGACTGAGAAAGCTGTTTCTCAGAGAAGCATCTGGGCTTCCGAGATGTTTTCCTTGTCACCCGTGGGGCTGGGGCCAGAACACCGGCTGGGGTGTGGGTGAAGGTGAGGCCTGGGCTCCTCCCAATCGCCAGGTCCTGCGGGCGAGAGTGGAGGCTGAGGGACCTGTGGGCACCAGCTGCTTGACCCCCACTCTGGGCCCAGACCTACATCCCAGGCTAGGCAGCCTGGACAGATGGCAGCAGGAGGGACCCACCCAATATTTCTCGTTCTTCCCTCTGCGAGCCACAAACATGCACGAGAACCCTCTCCACTGCACCCATCACAAAACACCTGCGCGCTGGGAACGGGGGGCCGGCGGGCTGCACCCACCTCGTTCTCCAGTCCACTCCAAAGTGTGGAGACCTCTTTCCAGACGAAGAAGAACGAGGAATCAAAGAAGGGGGTGGGGGGCAGAAAAAAGAACCGAGCGGACGAGGGAAATAAAGTCAGAGGGAGATTCACAGGAAGAGACCTAGGTGGCTGAGAAAAGGCGGGCGAGGAGCCCGGGCCTGGCTGGGGACCCTCGGAGTCCTATCTGGGAACGGGGGTGGCCTGATTTGGATTTGCCTGACACTGACAGAAAGCGGGGGAGTAAAGACTTGATCCGCTGGGTCGCATTTCTCCAGGACAATGGGGTTCTGAAGGCTGGCGGGTGGGGCGCGGGGCCCGGTTCTTCAGACTCACCGGGCGCTCAGGTGAGCGGCACGACCCTTATCACGGGTAAGCGGACACCGGCCAAACGGTGGGCGAGCCGCCGGGGGACGGCTGGGTTTCCCGCCCCGGGGACCGCCTGCGGCCAGACGTGCAGTCACCTGCATGAGTCTGAGCTTTCGGAAAGGCAGGCCTCCCTCCGCTGAAACGCCCGCTTTGGCTGTGAGGCCACGGCCCGCAGGCCGCCGTGGGGCTGGGCTTGTTCTGGGGGGACTTGGGGATCCGGGCCCAGGAGCTGGGACTGCTTTCCTAGTGACTGCTCCTGCCCCAGCCCGGGACCTGCCTGGTCCAGGCCCACAGCCGGCAGGTGACCGCGGGGCCACAGGACCAGTCACCCCTCAGGGAGACAGGCAGGGGTGGAGCTCCTACTTCTGTGGAAGCACCCAGGAGGGGGACACCGGACAAGACCCCAGAGAGGAGGCAACTTGTGGAACCTCCGCCCGCCTTGCTGCACCTGCCCTCTCAGAACACGTCACACCTGCCGCATCGCGATGCTCAGCGGCTCTGCGTGTGCCTGGGGGGAGAGATTCAGCTCAGTGGGAGAATGTCTTTAGGGTCTTCTAGAAGTGGGGCCCTGGGGAAGGTTCCCTGGAGCACACACCCACTTTGTTTTTTTTAAGTCATAGGCTAGATTGTTTTTTTTAAATATATATTTATTGATTTTTTTTTTTAGAAAGAGGAAGAAAGAGGGATAGAGAGTTAGAAATATTGATTAAAGAGAAATATCGATCAACTGCCTCCTGGATACTCCCCACTGGGGATGTACCCGCAACCGAGGTACGTGTCCTTGACCAGAATCGAACTTGGGACCCCCGAGTCAGCAGGCAGATGCTCTATCCACTGAGCCAAACCGGTTAGGGCCACACACCCACCTTTTACAAACGTTTGCAAATGTCTGTCAGGGATGTGATACCTACACATAGCAAAAGGCTCCTGTCCAGACTCTATCCCTATATTGGGGGCCTATGGCATCATCTTTATATGTATTTTATTGATTTTTTACAGAGAGGAAGGGAGAGGGATAGAGAGCTAGAAACATCGATCAGCTGCCTCCTGCACACCCCCTACTGGGGATGTGCCCGCAACCCAGGTACGTGCACTTGATTGGAATCGAACCTGGGACCCTTCAGTCCGCAGGCTGACGCTCTATCCACTGAGCCAAACCTCTTTCAGCATGCATCATTTTTATTAGAAAGAAAGGCACTTACTTCTCCGCTCTCTGAGTACCCGTGGCTGTGCCCCGTGGCCCCCTCACACGAGGTACACGGCACAGACCTTAGACCCACTTGGCAGAGGATGAACCCTCGGGCCCTGACAGTCACGCTGCCTTACTCAAGGTCATGCAGTTGGAAGCAGCAGAGCTAGGGACCCTCCCCTACGTGAGACCCTCCCCCCCCCAGAGCCGGCCTTCCCTCCACTGTTGTCTGAAGTCCCAACTCTCACAGCCCTGCCCTGTGTCCACCCCTCCGAGGCATGCACGAGCCCGCAGGAGGCGGCGGGTAAGACCCATAACTGGAGCTCCGCTTCCAGCCGCAACAGAAGAGCGACTGTGGAAGGTGCTCTTTCTGCTAAGAACAACTATAGAAGCTGCATAAAAACCACAGAAAAACCGAGGCGTGGGAAGGGCTTGGAGGCCAGCCAGGGCAGGTGGGACTCCGGGGCTAAGATCCCGGAGAGAAAGGAACCACAGAAACACGAGCTCCGCATTCAGCTCATTGAATTGATTTCGGCAGTGTCTCTTGATGCCGGGGAAGCAAGACTCAGAGGTGAGGATCCAGCAAGGAGGGGCGGGCCCTGGCGAGTCCACCAGCTTTAAGTGCAGAACCTGAAAGCTACACGTCAGAAAGAGGCCAGGGCTCCCCAAACCCTGCAGTCTAGACTCAAATCACCTCCATTCCTGACAGAAGCAAGCTGATCTGTCTGCAGTCTGCCTGCCAAAGAAATCGAAATCCTCTCGGAGGGAAAGCACACGTCATCCAGATTCCTACCCTCCGCCCCCATTTTTTCACACACGATATCCAAGAGTCAGTGAAAAATCACCAGGAGAACCAGGAAGGAGGGCCAAACAATGAAAAACCATCAAAACAAACAACAGAAGAAACAGACCAACAGCAGATCCAGATACTGGAGGTCACTGGACACATATGAACATATTGTAGAAGGGAATAAATGAAGAGATAGACAAGTTCACCAGAGACCTCAGGCCTACAAATAATATTGAATGGGAATTAGAAAGTAAACAATGAGAAATCAAAAGATGGGTAGAAGAGTAGATTAGCGTGGAGGAGATCAATAAACTGGAACATAGTTTGGTAGGAAATATTCTATTTGAAGCACAGAGAGAAAAATGAAAGTACATAAAACAGAAAAGACTGAGGCACACAATTTTGAATATGCATTCCTTATGTGCTGTGGGAGTTCCAGAGAAAGAGGAGAGAGAAAATGGTCAGAAGCAATATTTGGAAAGAGTCTGATCAAGAATTGTCCAAAACTGGTAAAATATATCAGGCCGAGTTTAATTCTGGCTATGAGGAGCTCTGTAAATTCAAGTGGACATGTGCAAAGAAAACTACAGGTAGGAACACTACAATGAAACTGGTGAAAATGGAAGACAAGGGAAAAGAATCTTAAAAGCAATGGGGGAGAGAGGCAAACACTATTTTCAAAAGATCAACCATCATGTTGACATTTCCACAGAAACAATGGAAGCTAGAGACAACAGAATGGCCTATTTAACTTCCTGAAAGAAAACAATGGCCAGTTTCAGATTTTATACCTAGAGAAAGTATTTTTCAAAAGTGAAAGGGCAATTGTATAGGCAAATCCAAATGACTATTGATTATTTAATAATAATAATAATACCTTGTGGAGGTTAAAATATACCAAAAGTGAGTGGCAAAAGCACTATTTTAAGGCATACTCTGAAAAGCCAGGGATGCGTTTGAATAGAATAATAAAGGAATGTATAACTAACCAGACAATAGAAGAGAAATTGGAATAAAAACATTTGATTAATGGAAAAGAAGTTAAGAATGTCCAAAACACAAATGAGACAAATAGACACAAAGAGTAAGATGGTGGGTATAAACCCACCTATACAAAAATAATCATGTTAAATATAAATGTGCTAAATTCCCCAATTAAATGACAGGTCTCAGACTAGATTTTTTAAAAACTTCAACTCTATACTATTTACAGAAGACACACTTTAATATAAAGACTCAGGCCCTAACCGATTTGGCTCAGTGGATAGAGCATCGGCCTACGGACTGAAAGGTCCCAGGTTCGATTCCAGTCAAGGGCATGTACCTTGGTTGCGGGTACATCCCCAATAGGAGGTGTGCAAGAGGCAGCTGATTGATATTTCTCTCTCATCGATGTTTCTAACTCTCTACCCCTTATCCTTCCTCCCTGTAAAAAATCAATAAAATATATTTAAAAAAATATTAAAGACACAGAATGAAGATGAGTTAGAGATGGAAGAAAGGTATACCAGGCAAAAATAATAAAAAGAAATCCAGTGTAGCTATACTAATATGAAATAAGGTAGATTTCAAAGGATGACATTTCCCAGAGATAAAAATACCGGTACATTAATTCAACAGAAAGACATAATTCTAAATTACATTTACCTCCAAGAGCATAAAGCCAACGTGGACAGAACTAAAATAAGTAAATCATCATAATTGCAAATGTTCACTGTTAAAAATGAGCAAAACCCCTTTGCCGTAGGAAAGGGTAGAATCACAGGCAAAAGAAATCAACTTAAAATCTTCTCAGGTGCACGCATACCATTGGCGATGGAGGCCCATGTCGGGCTGTCAAACCTGTTTCAACACATTTCTAGGCCTGGGCTCTGTCCTCTGACAACCCCGGCAAACAGAGACCAAAACCAAAAACACAAAGATAAAAATCCCCAAATACTTGGGAGTTCAGCGAAACTCTTCTGAAGAGCCGTAGATCTCCAGTAAAGCACTACAAATATTTGAAGGTATTTTGAACGGCATGCCATAAAGATATGCTATCACCATATTGCATTCTATTGTATATACGGTCATAGGCAGTCAAGCCTGTGCTTGAAGGTAATGATAGAGAAGGAGATGCACTCACCAAAGAGAAAAAAAGGCCGAAACTCGGTTCTCTCGGTGCTCATGCCAAAAAGCAAGGAAGCAAACAGCAGCAAATCAAACCCAAAGTGGAAGGAAGCCCATTATTTTCTTTTTTTAAAAAAGTATATATTTTATTGATTTTTTACAGAGAGGAAGGGAGAAGGATAGAGAGTTAGAAACATCGCAGGGAGAGAGACATCTACCAGCTGCCTCCTGCACACCCCCCTACCGGGGATGCGCCTGCAACCAAGATACATGCCCCTGACCAGAATCGAACTTGGGACCTTTCAGTCCGCAGACCGACGCTCTCTCCACTGAGCCAGACCGGTTTCGGTATAAATTATTTTCTTAAAATATGGGTGTCAGTGATGTAGAGAGCCTAGGCATCGTGGAGGAGTTTAACAAAATGGACATCTAGTTTTTTTTTTTTAATCTCATAATATTGATAAGCCTCCATTGAGACAAGCCTGCCGCTAACAAGAGCACACACCAGGTGCCCCGGATCTAATACTAAAGTTATAGATGGAACTGACCAGTGGAGTACAATAAAGTGTTTTCTGTCCTCTTAGTTTGAGAACTCTACCTTCATACAACAGAGAAGGCAAGGTTCAGAGTTAGACGTCACACCCTCCTTGGAGATCTGTGCCCGAGGCTAGGGCAGGGGCAGGTGGTGCCTGCTCCCCCCTTTTGCCACCCCAGCACTCTCTGGCACCTCAAGGAGCCTACACTG
Source organism: Lasiurus borealis (assembly GCA_004026805.1). Lineage (NCBI taxonomy): Eukaryota > Metazoa > Chordata > Mammalia > Chiroptera > Vespertilionidae > Lasiurus > Lasiurus borealis. The sequence goes on along the minus strand of PVJN01010583.1, from coordinate 13,597 downwards.
ACCACAGCCTCAGAGACAGAGCTCCCAGGTAACCACAGGCCCACACAGCGTGCCACGCTCTGCCCTCAGGAGGGTGGTCCAGGGAGGGGCCTGCAGGCTCGGGATGCGGGCTGGGCACTTGGGCAGGGTCTCTGGGGCTCGAGGGTCCACGCACGGTGCCAGAAGCTCACAGAGTGTAGTGTGTGCCAGGTAAATGGGCAAAGGCGGCAAAGCAGAGAGACCTGGGGCAGACCTCCCCGTCCTCTGTTATCTGATTTCCGGCAGAGCCAACCCGGGGCGGGGGGGTTCATCTTTGGAATCAGTAGATGCGGGGACCCCCGTAGGGAGAAAGGTGAACCTTGACCTCCTGCTCACAGCACACACAAGGCCCGTTCCAGACAGGGAAAGTCAAACAGCAAAACTTCTGGAAGAAACCGGGGAAGACTTAACCCTGTGACCTCTGACACAGGACACAGGAAACACTGCCGCAAAGGGAAAGATTCAAGTTCAGAACGTGTGTTGACCGAAACGCACCCCTAAGTAAGTGTGTGGGCAAGTCCCAGAGGGGGAGAAGGCTGCTGTAATACACAGAGCTCCGGGGACGTGCATCCAAATATACCCTGTTTCCCCGAAAGTAAGACATCCCCCGAAAATAAGGTCTACTTCCAGTTTTGCCTCTCGCTGTAATATAAGGCTTCCCCCCGAACATAAGGCCTCCCCGGAATATAAGGCCCCCGAAGCTACCATCAGGCATCTGACTCCTGATTTAAAGAGACCTCGCACTGCCTGAACAGCTCTGCCTGCAGCCAATCAGTGAGCTGGTTTGTGATGACAACTACTAACAAACCATATATAGGTAATAGATTTCCTATTTTTTTGGTCAACAATAAATGTGTACCATATTCGTCTTCATGGAAAAATAAGACAGCCCCTGAAAATAAGACCTAGCGCATCTTTGGGAGCAAAAATTAATGTAAGACACTGTCTTATTTTCAGGGGAACAGGGTATACAGTTATATGTATGTAGTCTTACAAAGGAATAAAAAGGGACAGAACCGATCTTATTTTTTTCAAAACCCAACTTTAAAAGGTGCTTGTCCAGCACTTCCCCAAAGAGGCTCTCCCGATGGCCGTGTGCATGGAGTGGCGATCACCACCCTCGGTCTCAGAGCACATGACAAGCTCAGTGAGAGTCTGTTACCCTCAGATCTGCTCAGCACAAAGCAAAACAAAGCACAGACCCCCAAACCTGCAGTTCCACATGTTCCCGGACATCCCCACGCCCCTGATACCCGGGTCAGTGATCACAACATCTCTGGGAGTCCGGCGGTCAGGACGGAGCTGTGAAGTTGCCAGGAGAGACTTAGGCCCACGTGGGGGGACAGCGTCCCCAGGCAAGGTGCAGAGGTGGGCACGGGGCACTTTGCAGGAGGAGGGCGTGGGGAGCAGCATTGGGGTGCGAGGGTCGGAGGGGGACTATGGTGGGGCTGACCAAGGACCAGAGGAGGGGGCTCCGGGTGAGGGCCGAGCAGAACCTGGCTCTGAATTCAGAGGAAGGGGGTGGCCCGCAGCTAAACTGGGAGCTGCCCTCACTCTGGGCAGGAGCCGGCCTCCGATCCCCCCCTCGGCCTGTGCTTTCCGGCACGTCTATGTCAACAGCCCGCCATTCAGACCCCACCTGTCGCCGGCACAGAAAGGGCTGTGTTATCACAGCTGCCCGGACCCGAGGCTTAGGCTGGGTCTGTCATTGTGTAACTCGTACCCCAAGCAGGTCACCGCCGTTTCCACGTGAAGGGACCGGGGCCAGGAGGACCATCTCCAGGTAACGGTCAAGTGATTTTCCCAGAATGCAGTGTGTCCTCCGCAGGGATGGAGGGATCTCTCCGGAAATAGCCCAGGTGACCTATCGGGTTGCTTAAAATGCAGAGAGCTGCATATTTGCACAAGACCAGATGGACATATTGCTCATTCATTCATTCATTCATTCACTCACTAACTCCCTCCCTCCCTGGAATAGTTTTCCCTCCCATTACCTTTTAGCATTTGTCTAGTGAGGTTAATTCACGAGTAATATCTGCAAAATCTACCTGCAGCACCCATCACAGTACCTGGAACATGGCAGGGCTCAATGAACGAACGACCACCGTTTGCTCAGTGCCGACGCCAGGACAAGCATTACACGTTCTACAGCGCCGAGAAAAATCTGCAGGCGGGGACTCTGATTCCCATTTGACAGATGAGGAAACCGAGGCACCAAGAGACAAAGTAACTTGGCCAAGGCCACCCAGCTGCAAAGAGCCGATTCAGGGCTTGACACGGCAGAGCCAGAGGACCGGGCCGGAAGAGGAATGTGCCCTGGGGTGCCTCCTATCCTGCTGGGCAGGCGGGGAGCAGTGCCAAGCGCAGGCCGCGGGGGGCGGAGGTCCCTGATCTCACTTCACGCCTTGCTCTGCGGAGCCGGGCTTTTGGCACCTTGCGGGTGTCCCAGCCAGCTCTCCCCACAGAAGCCACCCCACGTCAGTGAGAGGCCGTCACCGGTGGCGACCGCTGGGAAGGAGAAACGGCGGTGGCTGGGGAAGGAACACATCCTGCCGGTCCGGGAAGCGCCTGCCAGGTGTGCGCAAGGCACGTACGGGCCCCGAGAAACAAGGCACAGCCCTGCCATTCAAGAAGAACCTGTTTCCGCTGGAAGGCCGGTGCCCGGCACCCTGCCAGTCCCCTTTCTGGGGAGGCAGCGGGGCCCCAGGCAGATCATTTCCTGATGGGCAGAAACCACGTGCCAAGTCCGAGGCCTCTGGCATGCGCCGAACAACACCTAGCGGCTGGGAAGGCAACTGCGTGCCCCTCTGAGCCCACCTCTGGGGACAGAGAGTGGGATCGGGAGACAGAGGAGGAGGGGGACAGAAATGAGGGGAGAGGGGACATTGGAAGGGAGAGGGAGAAGGAGAGGGAGGGAGAGAGAAGGAGAGCAAAAACCAAAGACAAAGTTTATTTCATATCTTGGATTTCCTGACGGCCCAGCTTGCATCTGATCGATAAACCACACCCTACTCATTGCCTCACCCCGAAAACTTTAAACACCAGCAGAGAGATGGCATCTACCACTGTGCCCGAGGCAAGGTGGGAAAGAAAAGAACAGAAAACGAATCTTTAGAAGAGTCTTCCGCGCGAACCTTAAACTTTGTTCAACCTTAAAGGCAGCTAACCCATCTAATAAATTGATAACAGTTTAGAGACACGGGATAGCTTATTAAATAGGAGAATGTTTACTATGCTTCATAAATTCAAAACCCACCCAGCTCACCCATTGGGTAAATGTTTAGCTGAAAGTTCAGGGGCAAAGTTAAACAGTTGAAATAAAATGGAATTAAGCCTTACTATTTTGTTTTACTTTGCGTACGGATGGAAGACAAAAATAATATCTCATAAAGCGGAAAGTTTCTATTTCCACCAAAATATTTGGAGAAGCGATTTTATTTTTCATGTGGAGACTTCGATTCCCTGTAACCTTCACCAGGGAGGTTTTGGGCTGGATGCTGAGCTGGAGTGTGTCTGGAACCTGGCTCTGGCTATTATTTAAAACATCCATTTCGCAAAGATACAATTTGTTTCAAAAAGTGTCAAGACCCTCCAGAAATGGCCTGTGAAAGCAGCCCTTTTAAAATCCCCATGACTGCAGGGGAAATTCCACTCTCCCCATCCCTGTGACCACATCCCAGGCAAAAAGGCAGGTCCGGTCTTTACACCTGGGGCCAACTCCTTCCTTTCCGAGTTTTCTTTTGTGTGTGTGTGTTTTTCTTTTTTTAAAAAATGATGATCTTATACCTGATCATCAAAATTAGGTTAAAGGGTGTCCTCGGGAATGCAGAGTGTTGAGAAAAGGTCATTATAATTCAAAATTGTGTAAACATTTCTGTCTTTGTTCTCCGTTGAGGAGCAGGTCTTCAGAGACCCAAAAAGCAAACAGAAGTTTCTCTTCATGGAGTTCCATCTTCTTCCCTCTATGTCTCCCACTGCAGAGGAAAATTTTTCCTGTTTTTCTATCTTCCTCGCGCTTTTTCAAGTCTTGGCCTCATGCATGTCTGCTTTCTCTCTGATCATTCAAAGATTCTTTAAAAGAAAACAAAACTTTTCAAGAGCCTAGAATAGCCTGTCCTTTAGAAATCACAAAGTGATGTTACTTTATCTTTTTAAAACATGTTTTTATTTGTTTTAGAGAGAGCAGAAGGGAGAGGAAGAGAGAGAAACGTCGATGTGAGAATGCAACGCTGGTCAACTGCCTACTGCACACCCTCCACTGGGGATCAGGTTTGCAACCCGGGCATGTGCCCTGACTTGGAATCGAAACCGCAACCTGTTCATGCATGGGATGATGTTCAATCAACTGAGCCACGCCAGCCAGGACAGATTCTTACATCTTTGATGTATTTCAATCTTTTGTGGCCATTATTCTGATTTCCCCCTAGAATTAATTAGTTGTGTGTGTGTGTGTGTGTGTGTGTGTGTGTGTGTTTAGAGTAGTTTTTTTTTTAGCTTTATAGGAAAACTGAGGAGAGGACAGAGAGTTCCCATATCCCTAGCACCCAATTTCGCATCACTAACATCTTACATTATATGATGCACTGGTTACACTTAATGAACCGCTATCGACACATTATTATTAAAGCCTGTATATACTGCACTCAGATTTTCTTAGTTGTCACTTAAGGTCCTTTTTCTGTTCCAGAACATCACATAACGTCCCTTTTCCTTTTGATGTCTTGGTGGCTCACTTCTGGCCAGGGTGGCCCGGTGACTCTCCGTGTGCCCTTCTTTGCCATGCGGCCCAACCAGATGCTGCGGCTCCTTTGGGTCCTTTCTCACGGGGGACCTGGAGTCAGTCACTTCCCACAGGGTCCCCGTGGTCCCCTGCATAAACTGCCATGTCCCAGGAAAAGCCGAAATAAGAACCGGCCACACTGTGTTTGAGCTGCTCTGGCGAGATGCTTAGGAAAGGTCTGCCCAGTAAGGTTTGCCCAGGTAGGATCTGCCCAGGTAGGATGTGCTCAGCTTCTGGAACATAGAGGCCCCGAGTTGCACCCACAGTTTAGGGTTTCCGGGAGATGAAGTCGTGGGTGGATGTCAGGTGACAACCAGCTATGTGTGTGCCACCCTTACAGGTCGCGTGCTGACACTTGAACAAATAAGAAGAAACCCGTCCGCTGCTCCCGAGGGGACCACTAAGCTTCTGCATCATGTTCAAAGGCAGGAAGTGGGCAAAGCAGCCTGGACTCCACTTCCGCTCTGGGTACCGGTGCGACCCCTTCGCAGCCCGGCTCCTGGGGCGTTTTCACCAGCACGGCCCCTTCCGCTGCGCCACGGACTGAGGTCTTTTCGGGTTCCTGCCACACCTGCGGGTGGCTTCCCTACAGCCTGTCTGCTCTTCTGCGCCCTGCTTTCCGGGGCCTCGGGGGCACACGACGGCCGGGTCACAGCCATCACAGGGCATCATCTTCTCTCTCCTGGGGCTCCATCCCTGCCCCTGACCAGTCTCCGGGGAATGTGGTCCTGACTTCTGAACCGGAGACCCGCCCTGAAGGAGTTCTGTGACCTGTGTCTTCCCCGCTCCTCACCGCCTCCGCTTCTCGCCTGCCGCCTGCCACTGGTAGTGGCTGCGCTCACCCAGGGCCAGCGGGTGTCTAGTGAGTCACCCCTCCATGAGGCCGGCCCCAGGCAGCGCTTGGCCGACATGGACTGCTGCTGCGGTGGGCGGCCTGGCGGGCAATGTGCTTGGGGAGTCAGACTTCAGGCCCATCAGGTAAAGAGACGAGGCTCCGAGAGGCTGCACCCCTCTCCCGAGGCCCCACAGCACACGGGCGGCGGAGGCAGGCTCACTCACGCGGATCTGACCCTAAAAGACCGCTTCTTCCCCCCGGGCCACGGTCAGAGCAAGGGGCCCCTCCTCTCCTGCGGGTTCCCTGAGTGCGGGGTCCCCAGAGCGGGCCCCCCAGAGCGGGCCCCCTGACCCTTGTGCTGGCCATTCTCTCTGGGTGCTCATATCTCACCCAGGGTCCTCACCACCCTGATGTGTTAATTTTACCAGAGCCAGTACTCCCTCTACTCCCCTCGTCCCCTCTCCCCGTTTCCCCAGAGCTCCAGGCCCCAAAACCCAAGTCCAGGGCACACTTCTGGGAGCCCCCTCCGTCTGCCCAGGCCCGGCTGCTGGTCAGGCCGGCGGTGGGCCTCAGGGGGACAGGCGAGGAGGAGGAGGAGCCTCACACGTCACTCACCTGCTCAGTCACCTCCTCCCTGAACAGAGAGCCAGCACAGCGCCCATCTGACTTAGCAGCTGGGCCACAAGCACGCCTGAGACAGGCAGGGCCCGCGGCCACTGAGAGAGAGCAGGAGGGGTGAGGCCCCAGCCTCTTCTATCTTCACCCCCAAAAGAAGAGTTGCTGGCTCTGCCTCATTTATGGGGGGGGGGGGAGGGCAGGTGTAGTGGGCTGAGTGGAGGCCCCCCCAAAGATAGGCCGCATCCTAACCCTTGAAACTCACGAGGAAGGCCTGATTTGGAAAGGACATAATCTAGTTAAGGATCTTGAGATGAGATCATCCCGGGCTATTTAGTGGCCCCTAAGTCTGAGGACAGGTGTCCTTCTCGGAGACACGCAGAGGCAGGCCCAGAGAAGGAGGAGTCATGTGACCCTGAAGGCAGAGGCCGGAGGGACAGGGCCACAGCCCAGAGCGGACAGGCCAGCGAGGACCCTCCCTGGAGCCTCCGGAGGGGGCACGGCCTTAGGACACCTGGATTTTGAGCTCTGGCCCCCTCTTAAAACAGAATCCGTTCCTGCTGTTTTAAGTCCCTCGGTTCCTGGTCGTTGCCTATGGCCGCCCCAGGACACGGATAGGGCAGGGTCCTAGTAAGTGAAAGGTTCAGCCGAAACCGGTTTGGCTCAGTGGATGGAGCATCGGCCTGTGGAGTGAAAGGTCCCAGGTTCAGGTCAGGGGCATGTATCTTGGTTGCGGGCATGTCCCCAGTGGGGGCGCGTGCAGGAGGCGGCTGATTGATGTCTCTCTCTCATTGATGTTTCTGGCTCTCTGTCCCTCTCCCTTCCTCCCTGTGAGAAATCAATAAAATATATATTTTTTTAAAAAGTGAAAGGTCCAAAGTGGCAGGAGGACTTGCCCCCTCAGTCTCCCCTTCCCACGCTCGGCCCCTGGCTGTTTTCTCAGTCCATCGGCCGTCGAGGTGATGGGATCTGCAGGAGTGGACACGCGGCTCACACAGACCTGGCCCTAGACCCCTGCGCCCGGCCAGGTGCCAGGCAACTCTGTGGGGGCACAGCCCTGGGCGGGTTGGAAAGTGGACCCTGCTCCCCCTTCCTTCCCTGCTGCCCCTCGGTGCACAGGGCACCGGGACTCACAGGGACAGGGAGGAGGCTCAGCCCAGGGGGCCCGGCCTCGGCTCCTCGGAGCATCAAGAGCACCCGCGTCCCACCAGCGCCTGACCTGGGCCCCTGGGAGCGGAGAGGAAGGTGTGGCCGCCGCCAGATCCTGGTGTCCTGCCCCTTCCTGGTCGGGGATGAGGCGAGGACAATGCGTTTGTCAGCTCAGCAAATATTGACCGAGCGGCCTGGCCCGCCTGGCCCCGCTCCACCGCTTTAAAACCCGACCCCAGGGGAGGCAGAGGCCGCGGCTGGTGCCGAAACTCCAGCGCTTTCTGTGCGCAGTCCCAGTCCCGGGAGGATGCGCCCGGCTCACCTTCTCCAGGCGGCCCTCGTCCAGTCGGTCCTCCACCGAGCGCCTCGGCAGCGCCTGTCCCGCTGCAAGCCCACGGCCGCTGGTGGCCGCCACTCGGGGGACGCGCCGGGGGGAAGGGGCAGGATCAATACCTAATGGCGCTCCTTTTCTCAGGGTGAATAATTTATGTCCGTTTTGGATGCTGCATTGGCCAGGAGAGCAGGAAGACCGACTGACTCTCCCTCCCGGCCCAGCGGGGCCCAGCTGACCTTGAGGTCTGGGCCCATTTCTCTCCCCTGCCCCCAAACTCTGGACGCCGGGGGACCAGGGGTGGGGACTGTTTGGTGGGTGGAGGTGGCTGCAGAGGATGCCCCCTCACCCCCACCTCAAGCCATGGGGTGGGTTCTAGGCTCTCAAAGCCTCTGACAAGGGGTGGTGGGTGCTGAGCCCAGAAGGGGCTGCGGTGGCTGCAGGTGGGTTCTCCTCCTCCCTCCCGGCGGAGGCTGACCCCACGCCCCGCCCACTGCTCGAGGCGTCTCTGCTCTTTCCACCCCCTGACATTCGCTGGTGGCACCTGGGCTCCTTGAGGAACGACCGCTGACCCCTCTCGGTCCGGCCCGCACGGTTTAGGGACAGTAGACTCCGCCTGAGCTCCAGGAGTAGCCAGGGGGTCAGCTTCCCGCCAGTCCCAGCTCAGCTGCCCCCAGGGCACGGTGACGCCTGCAGGGGTGGTCACAGGCCCACACCAGGGCGGCCAGACCCAACCGTGGAGCTCCTCCCGGCGGATCCGGCGCGCTCTGTCCACGGGGGCTGCCCCAGGCCGAGGCCAGGTGTGCAAAGAACGGCAGAGGCCGGAGATGGAGAAGGATGGAACCTGGGAAACGGGAGCCTCTGGACCCAGCTATGCCGAAGCTGATGCTGCGTTCTCTGTCACTTACAACCCAAACATTCCTGAACGGTATGGCTGGGGGACCCTGACCCTCCTGCCTTCCCTCGCTCCGTCTCTGAGTGGTGAGCTCCCCAGATTTAAAACACCCACTTTAGCTGCAGGCTGGATTCCTTCTTCCTCTTCCCCTCGGCATCGCACAGACAGCCTGGGACACACACACACACATATACACGCACATGCACACGCACACACGCACACACGCACACACTCCTCTACAGACTCTGGGAAGTCAAGTTCTATGTGAATTCATTAACAGAGCCTTTTATTATTATAAGCCTTCTAGTGACGGTTTAAATATTTGGCATTTCTTAAAATAAATGGAGATCTTTGCAGATGGGTCGTCTTGCAGTCTGGGCGTGAGGCCGTAGCTCCCAAACCGGCACAGCACAGAGGCCGGCCTCCACGCGCCCTGACCCTGGCAGTGACAGGCGCCTTTCCGGACCCGTCTGACCTCTGCCCTGGAGGAAGACAAAGGGGCCTTGCCCCCACCCACAGGGTCCTGAGGTCCCTCACACGTGAGCAAGGCCACACTCTTCCCCTTCCTCGTGGGCCTTTGTCGTGTGTGTTAGTGAAGAAACCCACTGGGCCAAGGCCAGTTTGGCTCAGTGGATAGAGCGTTGGCCTGTGGACTGAAGGGTCCCAGGTTCGATCCCCCTCAAGGGCATGTATCTTGGTTGTGGGCACATCCTCAGTAGGGTGCATGCAGAGGTGGCTGATTGATGTCTCTCTCTTATCGATGTTTCTAACTCTCCCTTCCTCTCTGTAAAAAATCAATAGAATATATTTTTTTAAAAAAGAAAAAAAAAGAAACCGACTGGACCTGCTTGATTCCAGCCCCCACACTGGTCAGCTCCAGAGGGACGGGCTCGGCTCCCGCCTGGCGCATGGAAGACCTTAGGACGCCAGAGCCTCGAACACCTCTCCTCAGCTCCTGATGTCACAGGTGTGTCTGGGGGCGGTGGTAACAAACCCCAGAAACCTACAGGCTTAAAATAACATGCATGTATTGCCTACGGCTCTAGAAGCCCGAAGTCTGCAATGGGCTAAAACCAAGGCCTCAGCAGGGTCCCGCTCCTCCTCCAAACACATTGCAAACTCACGGCCAGCGGCCCCATGTCCAGTCGACGCTCTGCGGGAGAGATCCCACTCTGGCCTCCTCCAGCCCCTGGGGCACCTGCATTCCTTGGCTCATGGCCCCTTCTCCATCTTCAGAGACAGGGATGCCTCACTGTCTCCCCTCCCACTCATGTCTCTGACTCCGAGCCCTCGGCCACATTTAAGGTCCCTGTGGCTCCACTGGTCCCGCCCAAATCGTCCTGGGTGATGGCCTCACATCAAGGTCAGCTGATCAGCTGCCTTCCTCCCATCTGCAGCCTCAATCCCCCCCATATGCACAGGTGCTAGGGATTAGCACGTGGGCATCTTTGGGGGCCTCCTTCTTCCTGCCGCACCCACCAAATGTGGCCATCACCAAACACTGGGAAAAGGAATTGAGGAGAGAAGGTGTTGGGCCATTTATTCATGCATGCACGCATTCTTTCAACAAATATACTGTTGGCAAAACTCACTAGTCCACAGAGCTGAATATCAATAGGACAACGACTGAAATTTCTTTTGAGCGCCAAATTTTTTAAACTTAAACTTCTTCTAACGCATGTCTTCAAAATAGACACGCCCAGGCTGTGGTATTTTGTAGAAGAGCCACACTCCAGAGGCCAAAGAGCCGCATGTGGCTCCGAGCCAGTTTGCTGACCACGGCCAGAGGGTGTCCAAAAAAATGTATACATATTCTAACAGCTAAGTATTCAATGTTCATTCATTTCCAGGCTTTTCTTTTTCTAAAATATGTTTCTATTGATGTTAGAGAGAGAGAGGAAGGGAGAGGAAGGGAGAGGAAGAGAGAGTTAGAAATATGGATGAGAAAGAAACACCATCCACCTACTGGGGATGAATCTGAAATCCGGGCATGTGCCCTGACTGGGAATCGAACCAGTGACTTCTGGGTGTGGGGGTCGAGTCCCTCAACCACTGAACCACACCAGCCAGGCTCCTTTTCAGGTTTAACTGATGTGAAATAGTGGATGAAGCTTTGAACTGAGCTTTGAACAAAAGAGATTTATCTTAAAGTGCCACCTGACTTTTTTTTATGGGGCTACAGAAAAGATAGTTTACGGTGCAAAAATGGTAATAGTTGGTGAATCGGGGCCACACAAATACCGAACAAAACCATCTCTGATGTCTGTGACTCCATGGTTTCACGTCATCAGAAGTGCTTAGGCCAGAACGGTCATCTGTTTGAAAACAGGCACTGACCAAAAAAAAGTCATTCATCCCCCTAGATTTAAATTTTGAACATGAACTGTATGTTAATAAATACTGACTTTATAGTCTTTCAAAGTATGTATGTATTTGGGGGGGGGCACTCTGTATTTATGGAGGACCTACTATGCATCAGGCCCTTACGGGTCTTGGGGGGATATGGCAAGGAAGAGGCCAGACCCAGTTCCCACCCTTGTGGAGCCTTTGAACAAAGAGGTGGAATGACCCCCATCTGAACTCACCCCGGAGGGCAAGCCGCTGTCTCGTCCACCCAGGCCATCCACGGACCCGCCTGGGAGAGACCCGCTTGTTTTTCTCTGGGAGCTCTGCCTCCGAGTGAAATGTCAGAGGGCCAGGCCGCGAAGGGTGGGGGTGGGGGATTTTTTTGCGGGGGGAGAAGGGGCTTGATTCTGAGGAGAAGCAGCGCTTTCTCAGATTGGGTTGGAAGAGCACAGCGCGGCGGACCTGCTCTCGGTCTGCCTCCTTGTTTTCCCTGACATTCCGCCTTTGCGGGGAGCGGGCTCTCAGGAGACCGCGGCTGGGATTGAAAATACTCCTCCAGATGCAGTTCACACGCTCCTCCTGACTTGGGATGTCACGGCGGTGGCAGCGGAGGGACGGCGGGCAGGGCGCGGGGTCAGGATTTCACGGGCTCTCACTTGGTGTCTCTGGGGCCTTTCTGGGCAGGAGTCCGGCTCCCGGGGCCCCGGCCAGCCACGGGCCGCGGTGGAACCCACCTCACCGCGGGGAGTGCCCAGACGATGACATGGGAAAAACGGAGGGCGGGCGGCGGAGGAAGTGGATGCATTAAAAATAACGGGGCTGCTCTGAACGGACACCGGTTCCGGGGAGAACGTGAACCCAGCTGTGGGTCTATTTTAAAACGCACTTTCTTTGCCCTCCTGTCTCTGTGTAATCTCTTCTGATAGAGCTAAAAAAAAACACCCCAAAAAAACAAAACACCCCGCAAACCCTTCTGATTCTAAAAACTGAAATCTACACACAGCTTAAAAAAGAAAAACGGGGCGGGGGGGGGGGGAGGAGGGTAAAATATAGCTTGAAATAGCACCCTGCCATGACCACGGTTCTCAGCGCATAGTGGGGCCAAGCGAATACTCACTGGACCAGCGACCTGAAATTCACCACGAATCCCAGACTCTTGGCCCTGCCTGGGATCTGCATGCTCGAAATTTCCATAGTTTTTCTTAGTCTTTTCCCCAGGTTAATGTTTTTTTTTTTTTTTTTTATGTTCTAGATAATTCTAGGGCAGCACAGTGAGGGTAAGCACTAACTCCGGGTGCAGAAAGATCGGGGTTTGAATCCCGCTCACCCTGAGCAGCTTTGGGGAGCAGGGGCGAGTCTTCCTACTTCTCAGAAACACAAACATCGATTCCCACAGGTGCGCCCTGGGGCCGAGACGGGACAGTTTGTAAAGGAAGCGCTGAGCCCCAGGCTCGGCTCACAGTGACCGGGACAGTTGCCTCGTTCGCGATGACCGTGCTGTAGGGTCAGTACGAACAAGCCCGTTCTCGAATGCGGCTAGCTCTCGGCTTCTTTGAACAATCCTTCGGCGCACAGAAGATAATGAATGTGTTTCTGCGCCTCGTTAAGATTTAGGCTGACGGCTCCTGCTCAGACACCGCTTGCCAAGGGGGTGACCAGCATCAGTTTGATGACCCACAGCTGGACCTCCCGGAGGCTGGGGAGACTCAAGGAGGCCCCCTCAGGGGGCCTGGCTCGGGTCCCTGGGGTTGGGGGAGCGTGGGCCAGAGTCTGGCTGGTGCTTCAAAAGTGTCTCTGGCGAGAGGCTGGCTGGAGAGTCCTGTGCTGAGTGGGGACTGCCTACAAGGGTGTGGGGAGTGGATAGGGCAGGGGTGTCAGAGAGGCTGCTAGGGACCTGAGGGGAGCCCGGGAGGGAGCCGGCCAGGAGTAAAGAGACCCTGTGCGTTACTCTCAGCTACAGATGTTTGGGGGTTCAAATAGGACGTGTTCATTACTTCTGGGTCTAAGAATCCCGCAGAAGTATCCTCAAAAGATCCAGCTTCCAACACCTACCCCAACCAGGAGAACCCCACCGAACTGGTACATCCCTCCAGCCCCCACCCAGCATCCCTGCCCTGGAGGGTCCGAGGGTTGGAGAATGGGGTGTAGCGGGAGAAGAAGTCCCAAAGGGAAATGAGGACAAGAGCAGCATGTGCCCCTCCTTCTCCCCTTTCCCCTCCTCTCCCCCCCAACCCCCGCCCGACTGAGGCCACACCTGAAGCCGTGGGGCTGGGGCAGCGAGAAAACGATGCTATCGCATGCTATCTCACCCGGAACTGGATGTTTCAATTCTCCGAACGAGAACTCGGAGAACTCGTGCTTGAGTGAGTAAACACGGCTGGGAAAGCTTTTATGATGACAGTGACCAGAAAGTCATGGGATCTGCCCGAGAATTACCCCGGGGGCCAGGGAGGACCAGCTCCAGACAGTGATGGGCGGGCCAGCTGGAAACAAACAATTCTTGGAAACAAACACATCAGCCCCGATTTATGGCGTTTGCCGATTACGCAGTGTAAATATTCCCACCGTGGCCGGATTCGGGCGGCCAGTGTGATGTCACTGGTGCAGTGTTGGAAAGAGGTATGCACG
>PVJN01010582.1:0-57086 GCA_004026805.1 Lasiurus borealis | reverse complement strand
TTCTTTCCTGTTGCGTTCTTTCTGCTCCAGCCAGTTTCACCCACAGCGGCTTCCCGAACATTTCCTCCCTTTTTCTAGAGCACGCTGCTTCTTTCCTCCCTTGAAATGTGCCTTCACTCACCTTCTCCATGCTCTACTCTCTTCGTCTTCTCCCCTCTCTTTAACTCTCCTCCGTAGCCTTCTTTCTATATCTTTTTTTTCCTCTCCCCTGAAAAAGTTGGCACTTGCAGTTCTCTCTTGAATGCTAGATCTCTGCATGGCTGTTTCCTCCTTCAGGGCCCAAGTCAAGGTCAAATGTCACCCTCCTCCATTTGTTACAATACCCGGTGTATGTGAGACCTCTTATTTACTTTCGTTGAGTTTTATTATTGTGAACTTGGCACTCTGCTGGGTATGAAGGCCACCTAGATGTATAGGACCAAGCTGTCCTCATGGGCCTCAGCTAATAAGTAAGAGCCGGAAAAGTAATTTCGAAGACCTCAGGATATTTACGGTACAATGCTGGGAAGAGCTGTAATGGACGTCTTGTGGGAGCACAGGGAAGGACATAACTATTAATAACTATGCCTGGGGGAATCAAGGAAGGTTTGAGAGAGTAACTGACTTTACCTGGATAATTACAGTGGAGAAGCCTTATTTTAGAGTGAATGAAATTGAACTGAATTATACTGTTCTATTTAAGACCTAGGATTTATCTGTGTTTGGTAAATATTTAAACATGAGGAATTCTCGATTTCCATACAGTTTTAATGGGCATTAAATATAATCAGAGTAGATTTCTCTACTTTTTTATTTATAAGGACTTTAGCATTTCTTATTATCTGACTTTACAACAGAGATTGACGGGGCAGGTAATATCAGGAGTGAGACTGAATTGGTGAGTCTCTAGCTTTTCTTTTCTTTCCTTTTTTTTTTTTTTTTTTTTCCTGCAAAAAGCTTTGTTGTTTCATTTGATCCAATGCATGGGAGAGAGCTTCAGGGTGGTTAAAGAATGGCAGGTAGTTTTGGGAAGAGGCTCAGGGAACAGCCAGACACCAGGGGATGGAGAGGGGCCTCTCAAAGGCCTTTGGGCTCCAAAGGCTCCTAGTCATGCTTGAGGGTGAGCCTTTCGAAGAGATACTCGCTCAGCCCAACCGGCCTGGCTCAATGGTTGAGTATCCACCTACAAACCAAGAGTCAGCAGTTCGATTCCCAGTCAGGGTACATACCTGGGTTGCGGGCTTGATTCCCAGTATGGGGTGAGCAGGAGGCAGCCAATCAATGATTCCCTCTCATCATTGCTATAACTCTCTCTCCCTCTCCTTCCTCTCTGAAATTAATAACAATATTTTTAAAAAAGAGAGAGAGAGTTACTTGCCTAGCCCAGCCTGGGGGCAGGCCAACTTGCGGATATTTGTCAGGTGGTCACCCATTTTCTTGATGAGTTTTACCTCCTCACCTAGGAAGTGGTTCTACAGGAAGTCACAGGGCTGAGCGTCTGCGTGGGTAGAACCCAGGGCAGGCAGCTCCAAAAGGGCCTGGATCACGTTCCTTTCCAAGGCCAGGGCGGCTTGCATGGCATCCTGAGTTTTGCCCACTCATCTGGGGAGGCCTCAGCATGTCCTGGAAGAGAATGTGGCCGCCGCGCTGGTTTTGCATCTTTAAGAGATGCTCAGTGCCCTCAGCTTCTTCTCCACCAACTCGCAGAAGCAGCCCACACCCTCAAGAGCCACATCTTGAAATAGCAGCCCTGAGAGAGGTTAGGTGTGCGAGGCCACAGATGAAGGTTGGCCAGGCGGTTGACCGCAGCCTCCACCTCAGTGGAATAATTCTGACGAATTTGGGAGCTCATGGTTGTTTAGCAATAAGGAGTTAAGGTACAAAAAACCCCCAGTGTGTTGGCTGGTCTCGGAGGTGGTTCTGAAGGTGGTGACTGAATAAGATGCAGAAAAGTGGCTGGATGCTGGAAGAAGAGGTGTCTGTGGTTCTGTTCTGTCCAGACATGGTTGCAGCAAGAGACAGATCCGGGACTGCCGGGCTCTAGTTTTTCTAGTTGAAATGAGGCGAGTGGAAGCTTATAGTCATGTAGCTGATCTGTGTTTTTTTTATTTTATTTTAATTATTGTTATTCCTGAAATAAACTTGATTAAGTAGAACCCTTATCCCTCAGATAGGTGGGCACATTCCTAATTGTCCTTTGCATATCTCAGGAAGGTAGGTTCTTCTCTCTTCCCCCCAACTTTATTGAGATATAATTGATAAATCAAATTGAGTAAGTTTAAGGTATATAGTCTGATGATTTGATACATATATGTATTGCAAAATGATTATCACAGTAAGGTCACTTAACATATCCATCGCTCACATAATTACATTTTTTTTGTGAGTGGTGAGAACATGTAAGATCTCTCTTAGCAACTCTGAAGCATATAATGCAGTATTGTTAACTGTCATCACCATGCTGTACATTAGATCCCCAGGATTTACTCATCTGATAGCTAGAAGTTTGTGCCCTTTGACCAACATCTTCCCATTTCAATCATCCTTCAGCCTTTAGCAATCATCACTTTGCTCTCTGATTCTCTAAATACAGCCTTTTTTTTATTCCACATATAAGTATATCATGCCTGACTTATTTCACTTAGTACAAGGTCCATCCATGTTTTGCAAATGACAGAATTTTTTTTTAAAGACTCACCCACCTATTTTTTATTTTCTTTATTTTTTTGTTAGTCCTCATTTTAGGATATTTTTTTCATTGATTTTTTTTTTTTAGAGATAGTGGAAGGTAGGACGAGAGGGAGGTAGAGAGAAAGAAGCATTGAGATGAGAGAAACACATCAATTGGTTGCCTCCTGCATGTGTGGATCAAACCTGCAACGGAGGCGCCTTGACTGGGAATCAAATTGTCAATCCTTTGGTGCACAGGCTGTCACTCTAACCAATGAGCACACAAAGCACGTCAGGATTTCATTTTTTATAGCTGAATAATATTTGTATCACATTTTCTGTATCCATTCACCTGTTGATGGACACTCAGGTTGTTTCCATGTCTTGGCTATGATGAATAATGCTGCAATGAACATGGGAGTACAGATATGTCTTTAAAACAGTGACTTCATTTCCTTTATTTGAGGTAGAAGGAAAGAGAAAATGTCTGAACTCATGATTTCCATTCTTTAATTATCACAACCACATGGCTTTATTTTTCTCTTATACTTTCTCTTCCTATTAGTCATCAGAATTTGCAATTATGTATTAATTTGGGGTTATTTGTTGACTATCCATGTCTCTGCAATACTGAAAATGTCACAAAGGAGGAAATTTCTGTGATCTATTGTTGTCTTTCCATATTGAGCACCTGGCATATAATTGGTACTCAAAATATATTTACTCAACAAATGAATGACTGAATAATCCTGATAATTTGAGTAGAAGCTTTAAAAAACAGTGGGAAGAACCTTCACTGGTTTGGCTCAGTGGATAGAGTATTGGCCTGTGGACAGGGTCCCAGATTCGATTATGGTCAAGGGCACATGCCTGGGTTGTGGGCTCGATTCCTAGTAGGGGGCGAGCAGGAGGCAGCTGATCAATGATTTTCATTGATGTTTCAATCTCTCTCTCTTCCTCTCTGAAATCAATAAAAATACATTAAAAATAATGGGAAGATTCATATAAATTAAAGGATAATGGGGTTGTAAAGATACCTCTTCAGGGTACATACCAACCTGTTGTAGTTCATAGAAATATTTCAGTTGGGTGTGAGTCCCAGGTCCCTAACTGTTCTCATACTTGTTTCTGAAGGGATAATTTAAATTGGACTCCTATATCAAAAGTATAGATAATGGAAATATCTTCTACTTGCTCACTTACCAAGTATTCTTTGCTTCTTATAGAAAGGGGGAAATGAATGACTGCCGAAACCAGTTTGGCTCAGTAGATAGAGCGTGGGCTTGCAGACTGAAAGGTCCCAAGTTCGATTCTGGTCAAGGGCATGTACCTTGGTTGTGGGCACATCCCCATAGGGGGCGTGCAGGAGGTGGCTGATCAATGTCTCTCTCTCATCAATGTTTCTAATTTTCTCTTCCTCTCCCTTCCTCTCTGTGAAAAATCAATTTAAAAAAAAATATATATATATAAAGAAAAGGGCACATTAGTAATTTCTTTATAGAACAGAATATATTAAGTTTGTTGAATATATTTAAGCAGAATATTTTAGGATAAATTTTAATGAGTGGGTAAAGTTGGTATAATTTGGGAATAGGTCATTGAACAAGTAGTTCAAATTTGGTGAACGGATCATTGAGCAAATGGGCTTCTTTTTACTCTTCTGAGTATCAGGCTCCACCTGTCTTGGTTGGAGAGGCTTACAAATGTCTTTGTTACTGAAAAAGGGGATTGATTCACCCAGATCAGTGGTCGGCAAACTTATTAGTCAACAGAGGCAAATATCAACAGTACAACGATTGAAATTTCTTTTGAGAGCCAAAATTTTTAAACTTCTTCTAACACCACTTCTTCAAAATAGACTCACCCAGGCCGTGGTATTTTGTGGAAGAGCCACACTTCCAGGGGCCAAAGAGCCGCATGTGGCTCGTGAGCTGCGGTTTGCTGACCACTGACCCAGATGGTTTGGATGGCGCTCAGAAGTCGTTTGGCAGGTCTGCCCCTTTGGTTTCCTATCCTAGTGTTATGAACTGCCTTGCCGTAGTCTAATTATGCACACATCTCAGGCTCATTGTGGTAGAAAATGATAGCTGAACGGTATTGGTACATTTTAAGCCAGAGATCACCATGAAAGAACTTACAGTCAGTGTTAGGTTCCTTGGAGTGGTAGGCAGATGCCTCCCAAGATTCCTGCTTCCTTGTAAACATATCCCATGTTATCTACACCCACCCCCAATCTAAGTGGGATCAACAAATAGGTTGGAATATTACTCTGATGATTAGGTTAGGAAGGTCAAGTCTTCGTCCTTTTAAGATCTCCCCAGGTAATTCTAATGTGCAGTCAAGGTTGAGAACAAGAGCAGTGGTTCTCAAAGTGTATTTCCAGGCCCAGGAGCATCTGGGAATCTGTTAATAATGCAAATTCCCAGGCTCCACCTGAGCCCTCCTGAATCAGAAACCCTGGCGGTGGGGCCCAGTGATCTGCATTTTAAGGGCCCTCCCGGGGATTCTGATGTCCTATGGAGTTTGAGATCCTGTGCTGTGGGCATCTGCCCTCTACCACACGAGCCTCTCTGGTAGAGGGGTGGGAGGAGGGAGGAAAAGGAGAGGCCTCTCTTTGCGGGGGCAATTCTCTTCCCCACCTACAGCCTGCCTCTTCGAGTATCGAATGTGCATGTACACACGTCACACTTGTCAAGCATGTTTTTCAGCAAACAGTAGCATCAAACAATTTTGGTTTGCACATTGTTTTAAATAAAACAGGAATTTATTAGCTTTGTTTTCACTGCATTTCTTTTTATTTATTTAATTGCACTGAAAGGGATAGTAACATGTTAAAGCAAATTTAAAAGATACCCATTGTTGTGGCCTGACCCAGGCGATTTGCCTGTTCAGAAGGATCAGCTTCTTTTCGTTGAATATCCATGCTTTCCAATGATTAAAGGTGGGTGAGGGCAACTGGTCTCCTTTCTGAAAACCTCACTTCTGGGTGATGTGTTACGTCGCAACAAGTCCTGAACCAAATTCAGCCACATTAACAACAAATCAACAAACAAAGCTCAACACAATAACAGAAGACAAACACAAAGACTGTGGATCTGTTTTGAAGTACAGACCCTTTGCTCTTGGGGTTCTCCAACCCAGAAGGCTCACTTGGAGACAAAAATGCCACAGGGTCCTGATCGTTGGCTAAACTTCTCTGGCATCCTGGCATCGTAGGGTATTTATCAACCCTGGACCTGGGTGCTGAAATCTTCTATCATCCTCCCTCAACCACTACCCCCTAGTCATCATGATTACCCAAATACACACACACATTTTCCAACCTCTGATAAATGTAGGGCTGATAGGATTAAAGGAAATTCTTCACCTCAGGTATTAATCCAAAGGTGTTAGGTTGCTGGTTTTCATCCCAGATTTTTAAAAATATCCCGTTAATTCAAGTCAAAATGGTTCTGGAATAGCTCACATTTCACCAGTGAATCATTATTGCTAATATTCTTTGTGCTAATTAACAAGATCAATCTGCAGCTTCAGGTAGTGGTTATTTAAGGCAAAGCACTTGTCACGGTGCTTGTGCAGACGCTGGTGTAGAAGTGGGGGCTCCTGATTAGGGTCTTTCAGATGCTAACCAGCCACCACTGGAATGTGTATTCCTGATTAGGGCACTTCACATATTAATGAACCATTTCTAGGGAATATCTATGCTGAAGCAAGTTCATGTAAATTACAGATGAGGTACTGTGCCACTCATGGTGGGTGTGGAAATTGCACGTGTCTGGTGAGAGATGAGCAATGTGTGTAAGAAGGGCTTGGGAAGTGCATTGCTTCTGACCCCGGATGTTGTGACCAGCTGCCCTGGTTTGCCAGAACAGAGGGGTTTCCCGGGATGTGGGCTTTCAGGGCAAAAATCAGGAGAGCCCAGGGCAAAGTAGGATGGCGGGTCACGGGACCAGAGGCTCTGCCTCTAGTAATCTTAAGGTAACGAGTCTTAAGGTACCAAGCCAGGAAAGGTTACTTCTAATACTTTTAATAGGTGCTTTTTATGAAAGTGCAAATTTGGATGCAATTTGAAGAGTTAGCAATAGAGAATTTGTTGAATAAATGTTGGTATATCCATCAGATGGAATAGTTTTTTAAAAAAAAACCACCTCATACTCTCTATATTAGCTCAGGCTGCCATCACAAAACACCACAGGTTGGGTGCTTAAACAATAGAAATTGATTCTGTGGCCGTTCTGGAGGCTAGAAGTCCCAGATCAAGATCTGGCAGGGTTGACCTCTGGTGAGGTTTTTTTTCCGGGGATCGTAGAGAGCCGCCTTCTTGCTGTGTCCTCAGGAGGTGGAGCGAGCAGCAAGCCAATTCTCTGGTATCTCTTCTTATAAGGGCACTAATCCCATTGGATTAGCACCCCACTTTATGATCTCATTTAACCTTTATTACTTCCTCCCCCCACATACAGTCACACTCAGGGTTGGGGCCTCAACATATGAATGTTGTGGGGACAGAATTTAGTCAATAGCATTCTCAAAGACCACTTGTAAAAAAGAAGAAAGTTCACAATATCTTATTGATTGACGTAACAAAACAGTGTGTATGGTATGATTAAGACAGTGTCTTAAAAAATAAGTATATGTGTCTATAGGAAGACTATGAAAGTAGAAATTAAGGTGATTTTAAGTTTTTTTTAATGCATTCTATAGTTCTGTGTATTCTTTTTTGTATTCCGAAAGTTTAAAAGATTAACACGCAATCCTTTTAAAAAAATATATTTTATTTATTTTTTACAGAGAGGAAGGGAGAGGGAGTTAGAAACATTGATGAGAGAGAAACATAAATCAGCTGCCTCCTGCACACCCCTACTGGGGATGTTCCTGCAACGAAGGTATATGCCCTTGACTGGAATCCAACCTGGGACTCCTGAGTCCGCAGGCTGACACTCTATCCATTGAGCCAAACTGGTCAGGGCACACACAATACTTTTTTTTTTTTAATATATTTTATTGATTTTTTTACAGAGAGGAAGGGAGAGGGATAGCAAGTCAGAAACATCAATGAGAGAGAGACATCAATCAGCCACCTCCTGCACGCCCCACACTGGAGATGTGCCCGCAAGCAAGGTACATGCCCCCTACCTGAATTGAACCTGGGACCTTTCAGTCCACAGGCCGACACTCTATCTCCACTGAGCCAAACCGGTCTCGGCAATACTTTTTAATAAAAAAATTGTAACTTAAAAATACATGCTCTAGATAGGTTGCTGCCAGACCAGGGGGAAATGGGTATGATGCCTATTAGAGACTAAAAAGGGGCCTAGGTTGGTAGTAACTGGAAAAGAACAAATGAAGAGGAAATCTGTAACATTTGTGTAAACCTGAGTTGAATATTTCCTGTATAATTTGGCAAATTGAATCTTACCATTTATGAGAATGGGTTCAGTGCTTAGTATCAGGAACTGACCACTGTGGCTGAAATCCCAGGCCTTCAGCTTGCTAGCTGTCTATCCTCAGCAAGTTTCTCCCGGCCTTCATTGTATGTAGGACGGAATAATAGTGGTGCCTCCCCACTGGCTTATTGTGAGGTTAGAGAGGTTAGAGTAAGCTACTACACTAAAGGCCTTTAGGAACATGCCAAGTAGAAATGTACTCAGCAAATAAGCTGTTGTTGTTATTATTACCTTCCTTATAAAAATTCCTGGCTTTGCGTGCTGGGTGTGGCTCAGTGATTAAGTATCGATCTATGAATCAGGAGGTCACAGTTTGATTCCTGGTCACAGCACATGCCCAGGTTGCAGGCTTGGTCCCCAGTGTGGGGTGTGCAGGAGGCAACGATCAATGATTCTCTTTCATCGTTGATGTTTCTATCTCTCTCCTTCTCCCTTTCTCTCTGAAATAAAAAAAAAATACTTTAAATAAACAAGCAAACAAATAAAAAATTCCTGACTTTGCATCTTAGACAATGCTTAAACATTCTTTCTGAATATGGCTTTGGACAACATTCTTTGTTTTTTTGAGAGGGTTTGTTAATTATTGTTACCCTTGTGAGACTTGATAAACAAAACCATAGGATACTCAGCTAAATTTGAATTCCAGATAAGCAACACACAATTTTTTTTAGTCTAAGTATCCTATATAATAAAAGGCTAATATGCAAATTGTCCCCTTGGTAGTTTGACAGACTGGGAGTTCTAGTGCTCGCTATGCTATGATGTGCGCTGACCACCAGGGGGAGGCATGGAACAAAGGAAGGCCCTAGCCAGCAGCTGAGGGAAGGAAGGCCTGGATCAGCCCTGATTGCCAGCTGGGCCTAGGGACCCTGCCTGTGCATGCATTTCATGTACTGGGCCTCTAGTGTTCAAATATTGCCTAGGACGTACACTAAATAATCATTCATTATCTCAAATTCAAATTTAACTTGTATTCTTGTTCTGTTTTCTATCTGGGAATTGTAATTATTAGAGATAATGAGAAATCATTGAAAAGAAATCCAGCTCTGGAGGGTGTGGCTCAACTGGTTGAGCCTCATCCCATCCACTTTGATTCCTGGTCGAGGCACATACCCAGGTTGCAGCTTTGATCACTGGTTGGGGTGTATGTGGGAGGAAGCTGATCAGTTTCTCCCTCACATCATTGTTTCTCTCTCTCCCTTTCCCTTCCTCTGTCTAAAATCAATAAAAGCATCTCATAAACAAACAAAAAAGACATCCAATGATGAAGCTCTTAGATCCATCTAAGCCAAGCCCGTCCCTGAAAACCTCCTGCTGCTGGCATTGCCTTTATAGTGAAGAGTGTGTGAAATAGCAGCCTCTGTGTAGGTCTTAGCTTGGCAAGTGGCACATGGTACATGCACAATAAACTAGGCAGGAGAGCCTGCCCTTTACTTGATTTGGGAGAAATTACATAATTGCATTAAGCTTCAATGTCCTCAAGTGCAGAATGGGGCCAATAAAAAGAAGACCTGTTTTATTGTGAGAATTGAAGAAAATGAGAGAATTCCTAGCCAGTGGGAAGCATGGTTTCTGGGTTGGATGTGAGGGTGGATTCGGAGGTGGGCCAATCCCAGTCCGCACATAAACAGATGAACAGAAAGGTTCGTCTGATGGCTACCACAGTCTGCCCTCATGATGTTTCTTGCCTGGAGAATGGTCTCCACTTCACTTCCCCACTCAACTCTGGCATGAGCAATTAATTGGTGGAACTTCACTTGGATGGCAAGCCCCAACTGCAAGTGAGCTTCGGGTTATAATGTCTGTTTCCAGCCACTCTGAATGGGCATGGGTGCTCAGTGAGTTTGATGCTGCTCAGTCCAACAAAACGTTATGAAGGTGCCGAAACCATTTTGGCTCAGTGGATAGAGTTTCGACCCGTGGACTGAAAGGTCCCAGGTTCGATTCCGGTCAAGGGCATGTATCTTGGTTGTGGGCACATCCCCGGTGGGGTTGTGCAGGAGGCGGTTGATCGATGTCTCTCTCTCAGATGTCTCTCTCTCATCAATGTTTCTAACTCTCTATTCTTCTCCCTTCCTCTCTGTAAAAAATTAAATATATATATATGTGTGTGTGTGTGTGTGTGTGTGTGTGTGTGTGTGTGTGTGTGTGTATATATGTTATGAAGTTGAAGGTTACTGTATCAAGAGGGAGTTATCCAATTCCCAGTCTCTAGGATGCAGCATTTGCCTCCGTGCTGCTGGGGCACTCTGTGTTTGAGACCCAGCCTTGGTTCTTTTCTTCCTCTGCCTTCTCTCCTTTCTCCCTCCCTAGTGGCCAATCTCAATCTGACCCCCGATCTAGGTTCTGAGACTTGGTTATGCGTTGTCAGACTTCTCAGGACTGCGAGGCTGAATTTCTACACAGCGCCTCTCCTGGTATTGCCTTCAGGTTGCACTTTTTCTTGTCCCCTGGAGCTCATCTGCTCTGGGCTCCCTGCCTCTGACATCCCTTGCTCAAGTTGGCACACCTCTGGTTTTTGCCATCTTGCTACGGTTAAGGATTATGAAAGAGAAAAAGTCCCCATGGACCAAACCCAGGCCACAGAAATTTAAAGCCACAAAGCATGAGCTCTGGCCAGCATGCTCCTGGGGCTAGGAGTGAGAGGAGCATCTCAGCTCCGGAGGCCCACTGTCAGCCAATCACTTTGCATATTAAACTGATCCTGAACTCTTTTTTTTAATTGTCTAAAGTTTTACATATGTCTCTTTTTCCCTCGTTGTCCCCCGCCCCCACCAGCCATTCCCACCCTGGGCAAGCCCCCACTGCCCCAGTGTCTGTGTTCATTGGTTATACTAGTATGCATACATACAAGTCCTTTGGTTGGTCTCAAAACATCCCTTCCCCCAATCCCCGGCCATTTGTCTCTGGATCTGTTCTTGTTCATCAAATTATGTTGGTCTGCTACTGCACTCTTAGGACCAGCAGCCATAGCATTTGTTAAAATCACAATGCATCCCTTCTGCCAAAGATAGAGCTGTAATTTCCCCCTCTTCTCACAATAAGTATTTCATATGGTTCTGAAAAATTTTAACCTTAGTTGTACCATCACCTCTCATTAGCCACTGGCAAACACAAGAAATAATAAAGCTTACTGACGGGAAGACATGAATAAACACCAGATTCTAAATCTCCTGGGGCAGTGACCCTGATAAGTCGTTGAATAGTCACCATAATATCATCTTGCAGGTTGTTGTACACATGCCACAGAGAACATAGTAAGTGGGTCTGGGCTGTAAGGGAGTCTTAATGATTAATTTTCCACATGCTTCTGAAAGTATCATTTTTTTTTTGACAAACAATACACAGCGACTCTTTTTCTTATTAGCAAAACCATCAAGAAAATCCATTCTTCTTTCCATCTCACTAATGACTCCCTCTAACTTTATGGCTATCCAGGGATTAGTCTTCTTTTAAAGTTATATCTAAATCCCCAGGGAAGTTAGAACACAGTTATCTGCTCTCCTTATGTATTTGATTTCAATTGTTGGCAATTGCTTTTTAATCATTTTATTCCATGGTGTCATCATGGGGGAGATAATTGTTATTCCTCTTATTTACAGAGTAAATGCTGCTGCAGGGTTAAATGGCATGCCCCAGACCTCTGCAAGGGGGAGTCTAGATTGGAACTCAGCCTTCAGATTCTCAGCATGTCTTTAATAGAGAGGCAGGAGTCGGAAAACCATGACTCTGACGGGCAAAAACTGATTAGGAGAATGGACCTGCCTCTGAGCAACACCATCGCCTCTAAGACTTAGTTTCCTGATCTGTAAAATGGGCTTGTTGTGGGACATTGATGTGAGGATCCAATAAAATAGTGGATATAGAAAGGTTTGGAGGTTGCTGAAAGGAGAGGCCCCTTCTCCCTGTCCCCTTTTCCTATAAGGATGGGTGTTTGGCTGCTCTCTGAGCAGGTTAAGTAGAGGGGTTTGGTCTTATTCTTTTTCCAGTGGGTCACTCACTGTCTGTGGGTATCTGCTGCTGGGCACACAGTTGGCCACCATGAGGATGCTGCTGCTTTTCTCCATCTGGCTCAGACACCACAGCACTCAGCTTTTTTCAAAACAAAGGCAGATTGGTGCCCAGTGAACATTCAAGCAGGTGTTTACTGCAGGGGCCTCTGGTGATTACTTCAGAATCTTACAGGCCATGTGGCAGGAGTAGGAGGGTTTGGGAAGCAGGTCTCAGCCTAGCTACATCCCTTCTCAGTCCCTATCACAGAAGGGCTGAGGCCTCACTGCTTGGAAGGCAGTGGGTAAGGATATAGCAGTGGTCGTCAAACTCATTAGTCAACAGAGCCAAACATCAACAGTACAACAATTGCAGTTTATTTTGAGAGCCAAATTTTTTAAACTTAAACTTCTTCTAACACCACTTCTTCAAAATAGACTCGCCCAGGCCATGATAATTTGTGGAAGAGCCATATTCAAGGGGCCAACGAGCCGCATGTGGCTCGCGAGCCATGGTTTGCTGACCACTGGGATAGATGGTGTGCTCACATGGAAACTGTCCAGCTTGCGGACCTCCCCAGATCACTGCTCCCTCTCTCTGCTTACAGCAGCCCTCTCCTCTGACTCCCTCCTATTGCAGTGCTCCCCTCGTTTCCCTCTTCATGCCACTGCTTCCCAAAGAAACCACGGTCCCTTCTCAACCTCTACTGATGTCTGGCAGGTTTTGCATGGTCCTGAAAAATCTTAGTGACTAGTTTACACCATCACCCCTCATTGGCCACTGCAAACAGTTGGGGTAATGCATGTCAGTTCCCCCAGAGCTTATATGGCACCTTTGTTCAAACCAGAAAAAGGAGCCCTCCTATGAGCAGGTGCCCTGCTTGGGACTGGGAAGTCCCTGTCTCTCAGAGGTGCAGTGCTGACAGACACGTGGTTTGGCCTGCAGAGAGCCGGCTGTATCTCGGTACCTTCTCCAGTTACCCCTCAGCCAGGGCTTTGTGCAGTGTTGGGGCCGGACAACCACACATAAGGGCCTATCCGTGGCTGTATGCTCATGTGCAGCTGGGGCTGAGGAGGAGGGTGCCTTTGTCACACCAAAGGGGAAATGAGCTCAGCTTATATTAATGAGGCAGTAGTGGAGTGAATTGTGACTTCCCTTTTCAAAAAGATAATGTCCAGTTCCCTGGAACCAGTGAATATGACCTCATTTGGAAAAAGGGTCTTCGAGAAGCAATTATAACGTAAGGATCTGGAGATGAGATCATCCCGGATTACCTGGCTCAGCCCTAAGTGCAACCACAGCTGTCCTTATAGGAGAAAGCATGGGACGATTACAAAGAAGACAAGGAAGAAGCACAAGGAAGAAGGCCATGCGAGGATGGAGGCAGAGATCGGGGTCATGCAGCGTCAGCCAAGGAGCACCAAATGACACCCACAGCCACCAAGGCTGGCACAGGCGAGGACAGTCCCCCCGGATCCTCCAGGGGTGCAGCTGGTTCTGCCGATAGCTTCATTTCCAACTTCTCGCCTCCCGAACTGGAGAAAACGAATTCTATTGTGTTAAGCCACCTAGACTGTGGTCACCTGTTACAACAGCCCAAGGAGACTAACACAGGGGCAAGGTGGGGATTAAAGGGGGGGCTGGCCAGGGGTTCCCTCTCCTAGTTACAGCTGGTCATCTGCAGCTTCTAAAACAAAGCACTTTTTATCCTGCGGGTAGACCTTTGCTTTATAGGAGAAATTATTTCCCCTCCTAACACAATTATTTTGAGAACTGACACAGACTAAGCATAACTCCTTTCCCCTCTCAATTTTATACAAGAAGGTAGTATTTTTCCTATCAACAGACTCTCCTCTGAACTCACACCACAGCTTTGTTTTGCTAAGAGTGTTTTTCAGTCCCTGGCCCAAGTTATAGCCAAACTACCTCCCTTTAAACTTGCCCTTGGCAGTAAGAGAGAGGAGATAGAAACTCAACCTCCCTTCAACAGTTTTAAGCAACCCTCCAGGCATTATTAATCTCTGTACCATCCAGCTCAGGAAGTAGCATGTGGCAGATGGTCAGGAAATGTTTGTTAACCAGACTGACCAACCATTCTGCTTTTCCCGGGACAGCAAGATTCTTTGAGACTTCAGGCTTTCAGTGTCAAAACTGGCAGTGTCCTGGGCAACACAGAAGGGACAGTTGGTCACCCTCGTCGACTGAACGAATAAACCACCCTGATCCATTTATTCTTGGAACAAGTCGCCCAATATAAAGTTATTTAGTCCTAGTCTCCACTCCACCTCATTCTAGGGTTTTCAAGCCTCCCTGGGTCCTTTTCCCGGGAATCCTTCTCCTGGGGCTAGAACCCCTGCCTGGGCATCAGCTCCGACCGGATCCTGCATAATGTCTGCCTAATGCTCCCATGTGTAGTCCCAGCCCCCCCTGTCTTGACTATTTTGTTCTCAGAATTCTTTCTTAGCTGTTTTTTCTCCTCATGCTCCTGAAATGTTGACCCTCTCCAGGATTCTGTCCTTGGTCCATTCCCAAATAGGTCATGGATGACCTCAAGAAATGGAATTAAAACAAAAAAGACATACCACCTTGAATGCTATTACCGACTCCGTTTTGCATCCAGCATTCCATCTGTCAACAAACTCTGCTGATTCCCTCTTCTGAATAAACATTAAATCAGTTCCCTTCTCTCCTTCCCCATGGTGGCTCCCATATGCCAGAACCTTATCATTCCTTGTCTGTTACTTAGAACTCCCATTTCCAATCTTAACCTTCTGAGTGTATCCTTTTATAGCTTCACAGTAATTGCTCTAACAGGCAAGTATTACCGCATCTCTTCCTTGCTGAAAATCTGACAAAGGCTCCTGAGCTCTCCAGGATTAAGTTACAATTTTCTTAATCTGGCACGTGACCTGCCCTTGTCCAACAGATTGGCTTCATCTGTCCCCTTTAGTCCCTCTCAGACCCCACAGTCCTGTCTCAGTGAACCAGTCCTGCTCTCCCTCTGACCAGACCCTTGGACCTATGGACTTGTGACTGTATTTGTTAGACTGATCGCCAGAGGATCGTTGCTCCTGGCCTGACTGCAAGGTTACCTGCATCCTGCTAGACTGTGTCACCTCCACCCTGAGCAAAGCTCCCGCGCAGGGCTCTGCTGGAGACCAAGATTCTGGATGTCTCCGAGCTCGCAGCGCAGGCCACAGGCATGTCTGTGCCCCTGCTTGCTAATGAGTGAGAGTCTGTGTGCAGAGTTCTGACTCTTGGCTTTCATTATAACACACGGAGACCCGTGGCTCGAGACCTCGTGCATGTACATAGTGAATGACAAAACTGACTGAGGTCAGGTCTCACCAAGCAGGTCATAGAAAGGACTCCAGTTTGAGAACAAGACAAATTTGGACCAAAACCCCAGCTCCTCCGTTGACGGCCTGAATCCCCTATGATGTTGCTTCAGAGAGTGGGCATGGTGGCCCGAGCCCGTCCCTGGGTTATCGCTGTAATTAGAGATCACGCATGTGAAAGGCTCCGGGTGTCGCAGACGCACCCTATTAGCTAGTCACTTGCCTGCAGTCATACGGCTAAGGGGTGAGGTGCTGTCCGGGGTCTCAGCTCGAGGACAAGGCTCTTTCCCCTGAAACAGAGACTATGGCCTCTAATGAGGGCCTTACGCATTGATTAGGCATCTGGAATGGGCCACCTTATGCACTTTCAGATATATTTTCTCCATTTATCCTCAGAAAAGGTTTTTATTTTTAGAATTCTTATCATTAAAAACATTGGGAATGATGCTCAAAGAGGGAATACAGCTCCCCACAGCTCTTGAGAGCAGTGCTTCTCAACCTTGGCACCAGGTGAGACATCTGAGAGCTTCGCAATATCCCCATCACAGGCCACCTCCCAGACCAGTGAAACCAGTGTCTGACCCAGGGCCCAGGCACCAGAACTTGAAGAAACTCCTTTGGTGGCTCCAAGTGCAGCCAAGTTTGAAGATCTGTGTTCTAGCGTGTTCAGGTCACTGTCCCCCAAGTGAAGTGATTTGAACTTTTACTATCCCGGAAGGACAGCAGAGCAGATGTCTTTGCCCCCATTCTGAAGATGGGCAGACCAAGGCTCCAGAGGAAATTCTAGAAGGGCTTTGAGTGGAATCGAGAGTTCCTGGTTTAGCTCCAGTGCTCTGTCCCTGACCTTGCAGGCTCCCTTTCCCCTGCACTGGAGCCAGCTGCCTTGGGTCCATAGAACTGTGTGCCACTGACTAGCCAGAGGGAGATTCCGAGGGTCCTACCTGGTGCCCACCGCCTGGTGTCCCCTCTGCTCCCCTGCGGTTCCTGGGTTCCCTGCAGCACAGAGTAGAGGTGGAATGGTTTTCCATCGGGCCCTTGAGGTCTGTGTCATTCCCGTTTCAGCTTTTCTATCTGCCTGTCATAGGCTGTGTGGTACTGGCTTGTCTCTGTCAAAGGCCTTAGGGGCTCTGGAATGGAGAGAGCAGCAGGAGCCCAGAGTTTATTCTGTGAGGAGAGCTGGGCTTTTCCATGCATCACTCCCCATACCCACCCCCAGGTTCTCATACTCCCCCACCCCCCAATTCCCAAGGACCGTCAGCAATGAAGACACAGTTCTGGAAAACAGAAGGCACTGACGGCCCCACAAATCAGCCTCCATACCCCTGCCCCCCAGACCCTCCCAGGACAATGCTATCAAGTCATCGCGAGCAAAGGAACCAGAACACCCCAGCGCAGTGAAAGAGAACAGAGGCCTCTCTTTCTGGCCGCTGCTGTGATTTCAATAGAGGGCCCTTCTCAAGCAGGAAGAAGCGGTTCTCCTGGCGTGTCCCTAACAAAAGCTGACCTCTTCCTTGGCGGTGTCTGGTAGGCCCAGCATCAAGCTGGGGTTATTTCCCCACCGTCGCCATAGTCATAGCAACAGCTTTGATTAATGCCGTGGCCCATTAGAGGGATAATGTCAGCCCTAATCAGAAACGCCTCAAGTATCTCTCTCTTTGCATTTTGGTAAATGGCGCAATCACATTATGGTTCGATGTGTCTAGGAGCTGATTGCTGTCGTGAAAAGTCTGCCTGATTTTCCAGGTTAAGGGGTTTCGGGGGGCCCGAGCTGCAGCTAATTACCATGCATTGTTGGGAGGGTTTGGAGGGAAGGCGGAGGGCACGGAGGCGGCCTCATATTGCTGCCCTGCCCTTCCTTCTGGGCTCACAGTAGCACTCCGGGCTGGCGGTCTGTTTGCAGGGGTGTTTTCCCTGAAGGAGATGGGCCGGGAGCCCAAGGGAGGTGGCTTTCACTGTTGCGGTTAAGCTTAAAGAAAGCAGAGTTGGGAAGGGCAGGCAGGCCGCTGAGCTGGGCTTGGCTGTTCCTGTCCCTTGTCCATCAAGAGCGTGATGGACAGACAGCCTCAGGTCATGCCACTGGGCTAGAAAACAGGCCGGAGAGCCCCATTCCAGCCTGGAGATGGGAAACGGCCGGGGTGACGGGTGACATGCATCGCAGAGGCACATAATGAGTGTGGACTTGACTTTCATAATAGCCCTTGGCTGCTGCAGACCCTGCTTTGCCAAAGAATCCCATAGAAGCTTCCCACTCAAGGTAGATTGCTGTGCACCTTGGGGAGGGGAGCTTCCCCTCCGCACCACCCCCCTTCCCCTCCTGCCCCGCTCTGCTTTTACTAGTAGGGAAACCAAGGCAAAGAGTACTGGCATCTCTCCCCCCTGTGTTTATATAGAGAATCAGTGCTAAGCTCCACCTCCCAAGGGACCCTGCTTTTGTCTCTGCAAGTCCATGGGCGACAGTAACAGTAAATTGTCCCCACCAGTGTTGAAGGATTAAGAGGAGGACCCGAGGAAATATGCACTGAGCCCCCCGAGGCTATTTCTAGATGCTCTGCGGAGGTTTTTAAGGAGGACTCATGCAGTTAACTATTTATGACTTTCCAGATGCGGAACAGAAATAGAAGGTGGCACTAGCTTCTCCAGCACTCGGGAAATAAAATCCTCGCCAAGGCCTGAAACCACTCCGGGGCCATTAAATTTACTGTCTCTTGGGCGACATGTAATATCTAGCATAATGTTTTCATCCTTGGCCATGACACTGGTTTTTCTTCCCAGGGTTGGAAATTGTCTCAGGAGCAGTTGTAGGAAACTGAGTCAGTGAGTGGGAGCTAGCTCAGGGTCACAGGGCTAGTCTGTGGCCATATCTCTTGCCACTTGGACCAAAGTTCACTTTAGAGGGTCCAGCTCAGTGTCCCAGGGCAGGTGTGGGTGTGGGAAATTCCTCAGGGAGACCCAGTCCAATGGTTGGATAAGACACTGTGACACCATGAGTCAACCAGTCTGTCTTCCATCTTGCTTTGCTCCAAGCCAACTTCCCACCTGGAGGAGTCCGCGTTCTTCCCAAGAAGATGCTGGATTAGGCATGTTCAAGGACAGAGGCTCGCTGCCTGCCCTCAAGCCTCACAGACTGGCGTTGCATTAGGAGTGGGAGAGAATGAATTTCCCAGGCTAGGATGTGCCTCAGCTCTGGAAGGAACTAGCAGCGTCTCCCCAGCTCTCTAAAGCGTGATCGCGTCTTTCTAGTAGCCAGATCCTTGATCATCTCTTCCTTTACACTCAGCTGACCAAGGAATTGGAAATTAAAGCAAATCAAGGATGTGGGGCCTTCGCCCCACACAGCCAATAGCTTTAAGCTAAACCCACAAGAGACCAACATTTGTCTGAACAGAAAACCACAGAGGAATGAATTAACATTACGGTGAGAGTTTCCATCTGGCCTCTGCTGGCACCCTCGCCACAGAAGCCGCCTGAGCTGGCACCCCGTTTCTGTTGGCTCAGCCTGATGCCAGTCCCTAAGCCAATCCAGACAGAGGCAAGATGTGTATTAATATTCTCCCTCCCTTGTCCCAGTTGACAGCTTCCCAGACCTGGGACTCAGGGGTCCAGCCTCTGTCACTGCCTCCCTCTACCCTTCCTTGTGTTTCCGCTGACATCCAGCTCTTGCTTGGCATTCCAGAGGTGAATTCTCCACAGCCAAGTAAGCATAATAAACCATATGGATCTTCTTCTCTTTTTCATCCTCACCCAAGAATAGGTGAGAGAGAGAGAGAGAGAGAGAAACATCAATGCCCTGACCAGAGATTAAATCTGTAACCCAGGCATGCACTCTGATAGAGAATTGAACCAGCAACCTTAAGGTGCACAGGATGATGTTCCAACCAACCGAGTGACTTCAGCTGGGCTGGATCTTCTTGATGCCCACTTTCACATGACTCCAGTTTTGGCAGGATTGCCTTTTAGCAATTCTATTGGCCATTCTGGCTCCCACCACATCTGGAATGTGGCCCCCTCAGACACTGCTGACACTCCAGAACCAGCGCCTGTAGCTGGCCCGTCGACAGCTGCCTCCTCCAGCTCTAGCTCCCTGAACACATGTGCAGCACCCTCATCACCACCTGGCACAGCACTTGCATGTTAGCTTGTTGGTCTTCCTCCACCAGACTGTGAGCTCCAGGAAGGCAGAAATCTCATTTGTTTTCTCCTCATGGTATCCCCGGCACCTAGCACAACATAGCAATGTTTAATGCATATTTGATGAACGAAGGCATAAATAAAAAAAGTGGCATGCCCTTCCTGTAGAGGGAATTGATAACTCACTTGATTTTGCTAATGCACATCCATCTGTTTATTTAAACTGAAAGAGCAAGTTCAGGATTCAACCCTGGCAGGGTTTTGTCACTTCTGAAAAGACAGTCTCTTTACAAAGACCTGGGCTCATTACAAAGGAGTTATCATCACGAAATTGGCCTTTTGTTTGGTTTATAATTGTATTCAATTGCTAACCATTCTGACAACTAATCAAGTCTTTAGTGGCTTTCAAATGAAAAAAAATAGTTATATTTTAGAGTTGGGTTGGAGGGGCAATGACACTTGATTGGAGATGACAAGATAGCTCTGGTCATTTAGTGCCTATAAATTAGTTTCCTCATCTGAAAATCGGAGTAGTCGACTCAATAATCACTAAGTTCTTTCCCAGGTTTAGTGCCTCTATTAACCTATAATTCTGTTTCACTAATGCAAGTTCAAAGCATGCCTTTTCTGTCTTGTATTTTGGCTAAATCAGAACTTTAGGGTGAAAGCCTTTTTTTTGCACATCTTTCAACATCTTGCCACCAGGTGGCAGGCGCGTGCCACAATCCTTTTGTCCCAAGCACAAAGCGTGAGCATCTTACCAGAGATTGAATTAAGATAGTAGCTTTCTAAGCTGGAGGCCAGAGTCTTGGAGTTTTTGAAATAGCAAACACTTAGTCATGTGCAAAACAGTTTCAGGGTTAGCAGGGACCATATCTAGAACGAATGTTCAGGCACCTCGATTTTTGTGGTTCAGAGTTTTGAGGGCACCAGAGCTCAGCTCCTGGTGGTCTTCCGCTCTCTCTTTATCTGGGGATGAGTCTGTACTGCAGGTGCTGCTGCTGGGAAACCCATCACCTCAGCAGCACCTGCAGTTCTGTGTCCCATGAAGAGAATCATGTGTTGAGCCAGTGTTGATGGGTTTTATCCTGTTCTTTTTCTTCTTTCTTGTCTCCTTCCAGGAAGGAGTTAAGGTCTGCGTTCAGGCAAAGTTGGGACAACTCCCTGAGTTGTGTTTTAAACTATTTGCCTAATTACAATAAAATTTTCCTTAAACACAAACTCAGAAAAAAGGCATTCCATCTTCCCTGGTCCCCCTCCGTGATCCATTTTATGTATCAACCAGACTCGGCCATGGAGCACCTAGCTATTTCTGATCAAACATTATTCTGGGTGTTTCTGTGAGATTGTTTTTGGGTGAGATTAACATTTAAATCTGAGTGAAGCAAATTGTCCTCCCTAATGTAGCGGGCCTCGTCTAATCCATTGAAGCCTTGAATAGAACAAAAAGGTTTATCCTCTTCCAAATAAGAGAGAGTGCTTTTTGCATAACTGCCTTTAACTGGGGTGTTGGCTTTCTTCCTGCCTTTGGACTTGAACTGAAACATTGGCTCTTTCTGGGTCTCTAGCCTGCCAGACTTTAGACTGAATCTGCGCCACAGTCTCTCCTGCGCTGCAGCTTGGAAACTCATCCCGCAGACCTTGGGACTTGTCAGCCTTCATCCTCATGTCAGCCAAGCCCTTATACTAAATCTCTTTACATACAGGGCGTCCCAAAAAATGTATACATACTTTCACAGATGATAGCTCAATTTTGAAAATGAAATGTATGTTAATAAACACTGCCTTTACAATTGTGCAAAATGTATATATACTTTTTTGGGGGCACACTATATAAACACATATATACATTGAGTGGCCAGATTATTATCTCTGAACGCATAACAATCTGGCCACTATACACACAAACACACACACACATGTAAATGTATATGTACGTGTATATGTATACTAGAGGCCTGGTGCATGAATTCATGCATGGGTGGGGTCTGGCCAGTCTGGCTCGGGGAGGTGACATGGGTGGTTGGCTGGCCTGCCTGCTGGTTGAACTCCTGGTCAAGGGGACAATTTGCATATTAGCCTTTTATTATATAGGACATACACTGAATGGCCAGATTATTATGCGTTCAGAGATCACAATAATTTGGCCACTCAGTGTATGTACGTATGTATGTATATATCTCCTGTTGATTCTTTTCTCCTGTATATATCTATCATTTTTGCCATTGCTCTGACAAATGCACCTCCTAACTGGATATTCATCACTTGGTTGTGCACACAAACATACTTTGTTCCAGGCCCTGTATTAGGATTCGGGAATAGGGAAATGAACAAATTGAACGTTCCCTGTCTCAGGGAGCTTCCAATCTACTGAGGGGAATAAACAATCAAATACCACACAAGTATAAAAACAAAGCTACAGCAAGTGCCACTGAGGCTGGAGTGGCTGTTAGAGTCTAGGAGGAGTAGGGAGGAGAGACTCAAGTTTCACTATAGCCAGGAGCCACACATTTAAATGTAAATTAATTAAAAATTAAATACAAATGTTAAACTTCAGTCCAATGGCTAGCTAGCTCTATTTCACCTGCACAGTTTCCACATGTGGTTAGTGGCCCCCCAGTTCCCTCTGGAGTGGGGGAACTCTTGATAATCCTTTTGACTTTATTAACAGCTGAACTGGCCTATGTGAATTTGAGGTCTAACATGTCTTCTTTGAGCAAGGCCACACCAAGGCACGGGCTCCTCATCTGTAGGAGAGACCCCATTGGATGTTGCGGTCCACCCTTATGTGTGTTACTTGGTACAGAGCCTGACTATGCCTGTTCAACAGGGACCCGCAGTAGAAGATACGAGTGAGCCAGGTACACACCTTGTCTGACATCTACTACTTTAACTTTGTTCCTAATTTCTACCTGTAAAAATTCAACTTTTTACTTCCCTTTGTCACCTAGTACAGTCCCTAGCACATAGCACATATTCAATAACAATATTTGTTGTTTCAGTGTCCACCAGCCAAAGACCTCCAGGAATATACCTATAGTTAAACAAATGTAGGTTTATTTAGCTTGCTCCAATGAGGTAGAATACATGGTGTCTTGTTAAGAGAGTGTTGGAGGGGTTTATTAAAGGATTTGGGCTTTGATGAGGTGATTGTAAGAAAGGGCTAGAGAAACAGGAACTAGTTTTGCATTAGATACTCTTAGGGAGTAGGAATAATTCCTGTTCAGGAATTAGAACAAAATGAGACTGAGGATGTCTTTGGCAAGAAAGCAACAATAACTCAGAAATAATTTGGTGGGGGTGGGGGTGGGGTACAGTATAGTTTTGCCTTTGTTTGGTTATAAACTCTATTACAATCTAACTGACAACGGGGTTGATTTACACTTTTTCAGTTAAATTTGAAAAAATAGCTGAATAAATATTTAATGTTATTCAAATGTAGAAGTAATTGCAACGGTTTTTAAACCTGCCAAAGTGACCTTTCACCTCACCTGTCTTTTGGGTAATTGCTTTTTACTGACTTTGAACAAAAATTGTCCCTTAGTTTAATTATATTACATAGATTCATCTGAGGCTCCATCTACCATTTTGGAAATAGTGATATCTGTTTTTCAGAATTGGTATTTTAATTTTGATTGCCCATTCAAGGATACTCTGGAGTTGGTTAATATTCCTCTTCAAATGTGGTCCCGATATCATTTACATGGAACTAAGAGCAATGAGTCAATTACTTCCTGAGTTTGCAACACCGCTTTCCTGTGACTCATCTTTTCCTCCAGGAGTCACCTTACCCCATTGTTCATATGAGCTGTTTTTAAGCAAGTGTACCCCTGGCCTGGCATGCATGCGATTTTTAGAATCTGAATAAAGAACTCATTTATCCTTCCAACATCTTACTCATCTTTACCCAACATTCTAGAAGGTTGGAAAAAAATATCTATCATATTTGCCATTGCTCTGACTTTTTGTCATTTGCAACTTGGTTAGCATATCTTCTCTGCTCCTCACTCATAACAATGACCAAAAATTGAACAGGATATCTGGAAGAACAGAATTCTTCCAGCCTCAGCTGGTCACCAACAACACTCTTTTGATATGGTTGTTGGTCTCTTTTCAGAATGCTTAACCAGTCCACATTTCACCCTGTATGTGCATGAGTAGAAGGAGAGCTTTTGGCAACTGTGCATTTGGGAAAGTTACTGCAGCACAGGGAGGCTCTCGGAGGGTGGAGCATTGGGAGGAGAGGAGTGGGAATAGGGAGACCAGTGGGGCTAGAAAGAAGTAATTCAAACTTGAGGTCATCAGTTCTTAAACTAGGGTGGGGTGCCTTTGGAAATGGACTGGGAGGTGTTGCTGCAAACATTATGAAAGGAAAAGTCAGCAGGTCTCTAACAAATGAGTATGGGAGGAAATGGAGAAAAGAGGAGTTTAGAGCCTGAGTGCTTGGATGGTGTTGTCATAACTGGAAAGATAAAAGCCTTGGAGGGAAGCTGCTTGAGGCGACAATTAGATGGTGGAGGGAATTCTTGCTGCGATGTAAAGGGATTTTGTGGTTCAGTTGATTGAAAGGTAGATTAAAAATATTTTTAAATGTCAGAGGCTTATTTGTATTAACTGTTGACAGTAGAGAGGGAAAGGTAGAAGATGGAGAAAAGGTTGGGCGTGGCAGATGAATCAGGTCCACAGTTGAGGACAGGCATGGGGTTCAGAATTCAAATGCACAGAAAGGAGGCAGGAAGGGAGGGCTGGGGGTGCGAGCATATTTTAGAGCTTCATCTCTAAGGGCCTTTGCAACTGCTATTCCCTCTGCTCAGATTCTTTCCCCACATAGTCAGTCTCGTGGTTTTTCCTGTAGATCACAACATGATGGTCTTTTTTCTTTTAATTTCAGGCCTCAGCTCGAAGGTCTCCTGCTCACAGAGTTTTTCCCTGACCATTCACCTGTCACCTAGACCCGTTCCAATCGGGGACTAGCCCTGCCCCAGAATGATCCAGGACCTCCAGGCTCTTGACTCTCATAGGAAAGAATTCAAGAATGAGTCATGGTGGGGGCTCTGGGCTTCGAAGAGCCTTCAGGCTCTAAGAGAACAGGAAGAAATAGAAGATTTGCGAAATGACTCCTCCTCGAGCACCAGTGAAGATGAGGGGGAAGGTGATGAAGAGCGAAAGCATCAAAAGCTTCTGGAAGCAATCAGTTCCCTTGATGGAAAGAATAGGCGGAAATTGGTTGAGAGATCTGAGGCTAGTCTGAAGGTGTCAGAGTTCAGGGTTAGTTCTAAAGGATCAGGAGAAAGGCTGGTCCTTTCAGATCTGCTTGAACCCATTAAAACTTCATCCTCATTGGCCACTGTGAAAAAGCAACTGAACAGAGTCAAATCAAAGAAGCCTGTGGAGCTACCCCTTAACAAAGAAGAGGTGGAGCGGATCCACAGAGAAATGGCATTCAATAAAACCTCACAGACTCTCTCCAAATGGGATCCTATCGTTCAGAAGAACCAACAAGCAGAGCAGCTGGTTTTCCCCCTGGTAAAGGAGCCCTCAGCCTTTGCTCCCATTGAGCATGTGCTCAACGGCTGGAAGGCAAGAACACCCCTGGAGCAGGAGATTTTTAACCTCCTTTGTAAAAACCAGCAGCCAGTGACAGACCCTCTATTGACTCCCGTGGAAAAGGCCTCTCTCAACACCATGAGCCTAGAAGTGGCTAAGATGCGCCGAGCAGAGCTTCAGAGGGCCAGGGCCCTGCAGTCTTACTATGAGGCCAGGGCTCGAAGAGAGAAGAAAATCAAAAGCAAAAAGTATCACAGAGTTCTGAAGAAAGGAAAGGCCAAGAAAGCCCTAGAAGAGTTTGAGAAGCTGTGGAAGACCAAGCCCGCTGTTGCACTGGGAGAACTGGAAGAACTCGAAAAGGCCAGAATGATGGAGCGAATGAGCCTTAAGCACCAGAACAGTGGAAAGTGGGCCAAGTCAAAGGCAATTATGGCCAAATATGATCTGGAGGCTCGCCAGGCTATGCAGGATCAGTTGGCCAGAAACAAGGAACTGACGCAGAAAGTCCAGGTGGCCTCCAAGAGTGAGGAAGAGGAGGGAGGTGAGGAAGATGAAGGTAATCTCCTTGTCTCTGATGCAATGAATGAGGCACACATGACTGCAGGTAGACCGAATCCCTGGCTGGTAAGGAATCACTCTGATGATGCCAAAGAGGCTGAAATCCAGAAGGAGTCTGAACAACTTCCAGAGCCCATGGCCAGCGAGGCTTCTGAAAGTGAGGAAGAAGGAGGACCAGTGGCAGAGGAAGAAATTTTGTTGAAAGAATTTAAGGAAAGACGATCGCTTAGGAAAAAGTTGCGGCTCAACCAGGACACCAAACCAGTGGGCAGACAAGAAACAAAAGATTCTAGCACCCAGGAGTTGCTGTCCAACCTGAGGGCACTGTCTCAGAAACTCAACAAGGACAACCATCAGCGCAGGAAGCAAAACTTGGGTTCAGTGAGGACTGTCCAGAAAGGGGGACCTGCTGGGGAAGAAGGGGAGCCCCTGTTGCTGCAGAAACCAGAGAGAGCACAGACTCTGGAGGAGCTAAAGGAACTGAGCAGAGGATGCTTTCAAAATGGGGAGCTTCCTAGACCTGCGGTAGAAGGGCAGCAGTGGAAGAGGAATAATCAGCCTAGTGCTCCCAAGAAGAAAACCAAAGAGCAAATGATTGACCTACAGAACATCTTAACCACAAAATCTCCTTCCGTGAAGTCTCTGGCTGTCCCCACGATAGAGGAGTTGGAAGATGAACAGGAGAGAGAGCAAAAGCAAATGATAAAGGAAGCTTTTGCCGGTGATGATGTCATCAGAGATTTCTTGAAAGAGAAGAGAGAAACTGTGGAGAAGAGTAAGCCTAAGAACATGGACCTGACTCTGCCTGGCTGGGGCGTGTGGGGCGGCGGGGGCCTGAAGACCAGTGCCAAGAAGAGACGTCGGTTTCTCACGAAAGCACCTGAAGGTCCTCCAAGAAAAGATAAGAATTTACCAAATGTGATTATCAGTGAGAAGCGAAACATCCATGCAGCAGCTCACCAGGTGCGGGTGCTTCCGTATCCATTTACCCACCATCGACAGTTTGAGAGGACCCTCCAGACCCCTATAGGATCTACATGGAACACCCAGAGAGCCTCCCAAAAGCTGACTACACCCAAGATTGTCACCAAGCCAGGACATATCATTGAGCCTATAAAAGCAGAGGATGTGGGCTACCGGTCTTCCTCAAGGTCGGACCTCTCTGTCACACAGAGGAACCCAAAACGACTCTCCATCCGTCACAAGAAACAGCTGAAGAAAAACTAAAGAGAGAGTTGCTGGAGGAGTGACATCTTGGTGCCCAGAAGCAGTACCCCAGAGTGTTCCTCCATTAACTGGGTTTTACTACAAGCTACAGGCTCAATTTCAAAATTTGTTAGCACACATTTTAGGAATAAAGGCATTTTTCTGTATTAAAAAAAAATGAGTCATGGTGAGAGTGAAAGCCAGTTTTATTCCGGTAGAGAAAAAGAGTTAGAATGGGGTTCCTGGAGATAGGATCAGGGGTTGAGCTTTGGTTGCAAGTCTCTCAGGGTGTTGCTGTGAAAGAAGCAAAAGTACACGTCCAGGCAGAATGGGTGAACTCGAGAGTGAGTGGTGTGCTGGGTCAGTCAGTTCTTGGGATTTTATGTGTTTCCAAGCATGAGTTGTTTCCGAACTTTGTGGCACTGAATTCTGACTCTGCCTTCTGTTTGGGTGTATGTGTGTGTCTTGTTCCTAATATGGTCTGTTCTAAAAGTATCATGGTATTCTTCCTCCTCTGCTCTCTCTACTACTTGTGTCAGTTTTCATTATGATGATGGTATGTATAATGAGTTGTGAGGTCAGTCTCTTACAAGTTTTTTCTCCATCTTGGATGGGTCTGGATTTAGCTAGTCCTTGTTGCTGTTGCTGACTTTGTGACCTTGCAGGGGTTTTCTGCCTGACTGTTTCCCTATGATCATGCATGGTGGTGGGGATCCTGGTGAGTGGACCTAGTGATTTATCATCCTATGACGTCGGCTCCTACTTCCTCATTTCACTCATCAGGAGTTTCTTCTTTTTATCCTACCCCACACTTTAAAATAGTCCTCAACCCTCATCTGAAATTATCATATTTGCTTATCTGTGGGTTGTTTTTGTTTTTTGTTTTTCTGTGACACATGAAAGCTGGGACCTTTGCATGTTTGTTCATGGTTGTACTTCCATTATCTAGTATATGTTCGTTGAATGAATGAACAGCATGCAGGAAGCCTGGTAGAGAATAGGCACTCAATATTGAATGCAAAACCAAGCAATCATTGCACTCCCACATATATACCCAAGAGAACTGTACAGAAATGTCTATAATAGCAATACTCATAGTAGATGAGAGGTGTAAACGACCTAAATGTCAAAATGTGGTATATCCATACGATGGGATATTATTCAGCCATGAGGGCAATGAAGTACTGATACTGATCACAACACGGCTTAGTCTTGGAAATGTTTTAAGTAAAAGAATCCAGACACAAAAACCACATGTCTTATGATGCCATTTATATGAAATTTCCAGGATACATAAATTCATAGAGACAGAAAGCAAGAGCTAAAGGAATGGGATATGGGGAATAATTGCTTAGTGAATACAGATTTCTTCTTAGGGTGATGAAATGTTCTGGAATTATCCCTAGCCGGGTGGCTCCATTGGTCAGAGCATCTTCCTGTACACTTGAAGATTGCAGGTTCAATTCCTAATCAGGGCACATACCTAGGTTGCAGGTTCTATCCTGGTCATGGCGTGTACTGGAGATAGCCAATTGATGTTTCTCTCTCTCAAATCAATAAAATATATCCTTGAGGATTAAAAAGAAAAGAAAAGAAAAATGTTCTGGAATTAGTGGTGATAGTTGTGTCACACTTTAAAGTGGTTAAAATGGTGAATTTTATGTTATATACATTTTACCTCTTTAAAAGAAGATAGATTGGATTAACATATGAAGTATAGCTGGACTCTAAAACACAGGGCTAATACTTCAAACTCATCTACAGACAAAGAACCATGTAAAGCAACCCTGAGGCATGAATCTACCAAATATTGGTAGATTTATTGTTCAGAGTTATCAGTTCACTACTCATAGGATTCTTGGAGGATTCCTTCACATTGTGAGCACTTGTCTCTTTTGCATAAAAACTACTTGATTCCTATGTAGACCTTTGGGGAAATACTTTTACATGAAAGAAGACCTGCTGTGGGTAATTGCAAATGCTACTACTTAATGTAAAAAAGTTCACTTAATGACCAGAAACCACTTCCTCATAAACCACAGCTCAGGACAGCCTGCACTTCCAAGGAGTTGTTCTCCCATGGTTTGGGGGAGAAGGGGTCCCTGGAGGGATGAAAAGGCCATTGGTAGCTGTGATGTGAGCTCAGCATACTCTGGGGGCAGACCCTGGGCCAGGTGCCTCCCCAGAAGCCCTGAGCTGCAGGAGTGATTTCCAGCTGTGAATAGACCTCTAGTGGCAGCTACTGAAATCGACCTGCTCTCTCCAGAGCCAAGAGAGTGCCCGCCCTGTGAATGAGCATGACTCCCTTAAAAAAAGAAGAAAAAAAAAAAATTAAAGCACTACAAGTCACAGCTGTTCCAACAGAACGGCGCATCCCCAGCAACACTCAACCTCCTACAGGTCTAGTTTGGTCAAATATGCTCGTTAAAAACCCCTAAGCAAATTTTCTTTATGGGTCATCTTCCCCTGGGCTGAACCATGGACACTCTGGTTGCCCTGTGCTGACAGCCATAAACCTCCATTTCCACTGGACACTGTTTATGTGGGGGGAGTTTGGAGGTGAGGCTCTCTTGACTCTTGCCAAAGAAAAGAATGCCTGTGAATGGTGATACTTGAATTGGAATT
Source organism: Lasiurus borealis (assembly GCA_004026805.1). NCBI lineage: Eukaryota > Metazoa > Chordata > Mammalia > Chiroptera > Vespertilionidae > Lasiurus > Lasiurus borealis. The sequence goes on along the minus strand of PVJN01010582.1, from coordinate 27,601 downwards.
AAGTTCATGCTTCAACGGGCATTATTTCTTCTACCTTGTTACTGGAAAATGGTTCTCACACTTTTGCCCAAACAACTCAGTGTCATATCATTTTGTCCAAGGACACTGCTCCTATTCCTGATCACTTCTTACCCAGACAGATAATCAAACATCCTGCTCTGGGATCACACTTTGGCACTGCTTGTCTTGAGGTCATTCATTCATTCGGCAAGTATTTATTGACCTGTTTTGAGTTATGCACAGTTGTAGGTGCCAGGGATAAGGTAGTGAGTATAAAAGAGTTGGTGCTTACAGGAGACAACAAATAAATAGATATGATAAATAAATATAAAATGTATATAAAGGAAAAGTTGGGTAAAGGACATACGGAGTAGATAGAGACGTCATTGGGTAGATGGAGACCTGAGAACTGACAGTGGGATTTTTGCAATGTGGGGGTCATTCTTCCAGCAGAAGGGTGGGGCTTGAAACCTGATTAGAATCACTTGAGGAGATTAGGGAAGGGCTCTGATTAGATGGCATTTGAACAGATGGAGCAAACCATGCAGAGTTATTGGACTAAGGAAATAAATTCTTTTCACAGGACCACTCTGGCTGTTGGGGGTAGAACAGAATGAAAAAGAGCATGGGAGAACAGATCAGTTAGGATCCTATGGTTGGAATCCAGGTGGAGGTAATAGTGGCTCTGACTAGGTTGGATGGTCAAATACAGGAAACCATTTGAAGGTTAAACTCACAAGATTGGCTGATGGGCTGTATGTGGGAGAAAGAGGAGCCAAGGATGATTCCAAGTTTGGATGCCTGGAAAAAAAGTGGAATCGCCTCTTTTCTGAAATGGGCAAAAATGTGGAATGGAAGTTTTAAACAGGGAAGCCAGGAGTTTGGAGGGACTGTCCTGCATGCTGCAGGAAGTTGAGGTCCCTGGCCTCTTTCTACTAAAGGCCAGCAGCTATCTCCAGTCATGAGGTCAACCCAGAGCCACCCTCACACATTTTCAAATACCCCTTGTAGTGGTGGTGCTGCCCATGGTAAGAGACTAACTGTAATCAATAAAGTGGGTGTCAGCACCTAGATGTGACTGTGTTTGGCTGATGCCAGAAGCAGCAGAAATCAAGAGCAGAATGAGAACTGACAAATTCTGTAGAGATGGGAACCCCTTCCTCTTTGGAGAGTGAGGGTTAAGTCTAGGAGGTAAAGATGTTGAACTGGGCTCCAATCTAGAGAGACAAAGCAGGGTCAAATCAGAAATAGTCAACCTTATCAAAGATATCATGCTATACATATGAGAATGTTTTGAGACCTCTTCCTTTCCTATACCCTCTGCCTTAGGAAATCTCACTTGCCACTCTTGTGAGAAGCATCCCTCTAAGCATAATTGCCCCTACCCACACCTGATTAAACCCAATATAAACACCTGAAATAACAAGACTATTCATCGGCTGATTGGGGACCTTTCAGATTTTTTTTCTGTTGAGTAGTTGAATAATAGGCTAGCGATTATAGTCAATTGGTGGTGGGTATTTGAGCTGAAAGGACCTATAGTCTTGAGATGAAGGGCGCAACATGACAAAGAGAAAACCACAGCACATGAAAATCCACTGTTTTGGGGGAGCAGGGAAACCAGGATCCAAGAGAGGAAGTCAGCTGTGAAATGGGAGCACAGCTCAGCCCTGCAGAAAGGAGAGGTGCAAGAGCAGGTGGCTCCAAGGAGATGAGGGATAGACACAGAGATGATAGTTTACCATTTTTGGGTTCCATGAGATTGCCTATTGACTTTCAATTGGTCTTTTTCTTATTTTGTGTAGTTTGAGTGGTTTCTGACCCATGCAACCAATGATATACATTGCCTTTAACTCTTATGTTAAAGCCTCGATCAGAGGATGGTCTAATGTCAGTCACTAAGGCCAAGAATCAAGAACCAGAGTCAGGGAAGAGAAGGAGGTCAGTCATTGAGAAGCTGCTGTAACAGTGCTGGAGCAGATCCAGCCTCTCATTGAAGCTGGGGGGCATGTATGATGGTAGGAGACAGCTGGGGGATGAGACTTCCCCCCCTCCCAGAGCAGTGTGGAGGCAGCCACTGCCGGGAGCTTCCTTCAGCCTCACACAGGGCATCTGATTCATTTGCCTTGCTCCACTTGGCTGGTAATTTCATCTTTCAGCCAGAAGCGGAAGAGACTTGGGGAACTTCTGTTCTGGACTTAATTCTGACCAACTAGGAAAAATTGCTTGGCAAAGTGGATGTGACAGGAACTTGGGAGAAAGCAACAACGTCATCCTGGAGTGTGTGAAAGCTGAAAAGGTTAGAGGCTGGGCTGTTAGAATGCTGAGCCAGTAACCATTCGTACACTTTCAGCTTATGGAGCACAGGCTGTGTGCCAGGCAGCATTCTTGGTGCTAGAACTACGACATGTAATACGGCAACATCCTTAACCTCGAGAGGCTTCTATTTTACAGTGAGCAAACAAATGAGCAAAATCACCTCAGATATTTCTTATATGCCACACACACAGTAACTGGAAAGTGTTGGAATGGGGTGAGTCTAGATCAAGTGGTCAAGGAAGGTCTCCCCGGAGAGTGGAGATATTTGAGTGAAATCCAAGGGATGAGAAAGAACCAGCCATACAAAGAGCATGTCATGAGACGAACTAGCAAGCATAGAGGTCTGTTGGGTAGCTCTGTGGTCAAAGACAGAGAAATAGCACATGCTTTTCCTTGGAGTAATGGTGGCTCTGAGATTCCAGAGGAGTTTTTCCATTACAGTTGAACTTGGGCATTTAACTCGGTGATCTTAGGGGAAATTCTAGAACATATTATTTAATACTAGTTCTTGAGCACCTACACAAAATTTGATGGTCATTAGTGTCTAGTTTATGACCGATAAGTAGAATCTCTCCACATTTGGGGGAAGGAGCAGGTTTACTAGAATAATAGGGCAGGGAGGTAGACACAGTATACTTGGACTTGGCAAGTAATTTTTATGGACAAATTAGAAAAATGAAGATGGTATTCTTATTTAGCTAGCAGAATCCAAGAGAAGGACCAGATCTGATCCGTGTTTCCAGAAGCCAAACTGGGACCAACGGTTGGAAAATATGGGAACACAGATTTTAAATCGTAAGTCAGACCTTTTTAAGAGTAAGACATGTCCTAAATCTGCTTTGGAATGAGGACACAGATGAGCGGAATTGATGCAGCAGATGGTGAATGTTTGGGGTCTAGTTTCATCTACCATGATAATCTAGGATTATATGATTCAGGAGAAGTGACTGATTATTATGCACCGTTTTCTCCCTGTGATTTAGTAATGATCTCTATAATAAAAGCTATGTCAGTCATTCAGGTGAGAACCTCAAAACCTTCCTTTACTCCTCCTCTCCCCTACCTATCTCATTCTATTCATTCTCATAGGCCCCCTTCTCATTCCTATCCCTATTGCCATTGCCCAAGGTCAGTGGTCGGCAAACTCATTAGTCAACAGAGTCAAATATCAACAGTACAACGACTGAAATTTCTTTTGAGAACCGAAACTGACTTCTGTGCATGGGCCACAAAGTTTCAATCGCACTGTATGTGCATGCCTAAATGTGGTATTTTGTGGAAGAGCCACATTCAAGGGACCAAAGAGCCACATGTTGCTCGTGAGCCACAGTTTGCCGACTACTGCCCTAGGTCAACTTCCATCATCTCGTGCCTGAACTTTTATGTTGGCCTCTTCAGTGTTCTTCCAGCTTCTACTTTCTTTCCCCATGACTTCATTCTTGGTGTGTGGCCAGATGGCACTTTACCAGACAGAAATGACACGAAACCCCTCTGCTAAAATCTCCATTGACCCTTCTTTCCCCAAAGAGAAGCCCCACAGATTTAGATTGTTCTTAAGGCTCTAACCTCAGTTCATGTATAACTACCCTGCTCCACACATGCCACATAGGCTGAGGTCTCTTTTCAGTGCCATATCTGAGAAACCTCCTTGTTTCCCCAAGCGACAGTAATTATGTTTGGCCCAGCTGGCATGGCTCAGTGGTTAAGCATTGACCTATGAACCAGGAGATCACAGTTCGATTCTGGTCAGGGCACATGCCGGAATTGCGGGCTCAATCCCTAGTGTGAGGCATGAAGGAAGCAGCCAATCAGTGTTTCTCTCTCATCGCTGATGTTCCTTTCTCTCCCTTTCGCTTCCTCTCTGAAATCAATAAAAATATTTTTAAAAAGAGTAATTAAGTTTACATTTTTATTTCCACACAATAATTTGTCTCATTGTTATTTCATTTCTTGAATTTTTGTATTCTTTATATATTTATTAGTGGTACCTATTGTGGGCTAGCTCTATGCTAGGTGTTAGGGGAAGTGAGCAGAGTAAGATTACTACTAATTTATTATGTGGCAGGTATTGTGATATGTGTTTATGTGCATTATCTCAGTCTTCATCCAATGAGACAATTACTATTATTACGAAATAATAAAGATATTATCCCAAATGCAGTATCCCTAGGAGAATAGTTATTATTAGCATTCTTTTAAAATGAAACAGGTTTAGAGAATTTAACAGCTCACCCAATCAAGAGTCTGGGCTGGGATTTATACTCAGGTTGTCTAATTCCAGAGTTTAGATTTCCAGTTACCATACTAGGACATCTTACAGGTAAAGAGACATGGGCAAAATCTTGCCCTCAAAAGAGTTCAGACATTGATGTTTCTAGCTGCTGAATGTTTCCTTAGCATTCATGTATTTCTGCCTGAGACTATATTTAGCCACTCCCACATCTAGCCCTCCATTTGATTATAAGCTCTTTAAGGACAGACAAGGCCCTGTACTATCACATTCATCCCCATCTTCCAGGCTCAGAGTTACTTTAATTATGTTTGCAGACTGAGTTAACAAATCATTGTATGTGTCAGACCAACTATCCTGAAAGTTTTCCTGGGTAAGAGGATTTAAAAAAAAAATACATTTTACAGAGAGGAAGGGAGACGGATAGAGAGTTAGAAACATCGATGAGAGAGAAACATCGATCAGCTGCCTCCTGCATACCTCCTACTGGGGATGTGCCCGCAACCCAGGTACATGCCCTTTACTGGAATCGAACTTCTGGGACCCTTCAGTCCGCAGGCCGATGATCTATCCACTGAGCCAAACTGGTTAGGGCGGTAAGAGGATTTTTAATTCTATCCAGCTCTGGGCCCTGCACAATGGGGACATTGACAAGCTGGTGCACATTCACCCAGAAAGTGGAAGGGGCTGTTTTGAATGCTATTTATAAACACTGCCTTCCTTGGCATGTATTTGGAAAGTATTAAAATAAACTGTGAATGTGTTAGAAGATCTTTCTGTTCCCTGTTTTATAAATTATTATTTCAGTCTTGAACAAAGCTGCTTTTTTTTTCTTTCGCATGTACCATAGTGTTTATAGCCTGACAATCCTATAATATTAATAATGAAAAGCACATTACAGCTATAAAAATGACATTAAGAAATAAAAGTTTCAAGTCGAGGGGACAGCAGGTACAGTGAAGTGGGGACACGTGCTGTTGTGCCCAGGAATTGCTCGTGGCTGACCTTTATGGAGAGCTCGTTATGGTGCCTGCCCTGTTTTGAATGCTTTACGTGTACAGTATAAACTTACCTGTGCCATTACCACTTTTTTATAGTCGAGGGACGCAGAGGCACAGAGTCCTTTAACAACAGGTCTCTATTCAGCATTTACCACATTCTATTATTCCCATGCCTGGCTTCCCCCTTTAGAGGCAAAGACAGTGTCTGGTGCAGCTTTGTACCTTGGAGCCTGGCTGGTTCCCGGCCTAACAGAAAACCTCAGGCTATGTCAGCAAACACTGCTCAGGCAGCAAGGCTCCTCCCCTCGCTGCTCATCTGGGAAAAGCTCAGCGAATACATGGCTTTGCTCTCCAAGTAAGGCCAGCGCATTCTCCTGGGGCAGAGCTGCTCCCCAGTAGAACAAGCCACACTAAAGATTGGCTGTTGAGCATGCAACCAAGGCATAGAGAGGTACAGTGGTGCCTCGAGATACGAGTTTAATTCGTTCCGTAACCTTGAGGCGTGGGAAACTATGAGACGCTGGTGTCTCGGTAAACTGATGGGTCATGTGCAGCCGGCTGATCCATGAGATTACTCCTATCTCAAATGTTGCTCGTATTTCAAAGCAAAAATCGCTCGCTCGACGGCTCGTATCTCAAAAATCTCGTATGTTAGGGCACTCGTATCTCGAGGTACCACTGTAGATGGTTGGATTCTTGAACAGCCTCATCCTAAGATTATCAGAGTAGGTGCGGTCTTGTCCATGGAACCATAATCCTTTAGGTCTGAACTCACTAGGAGAGGCACTTCCTTGTCATGCTCCCATTTCCCATAAGCCCCCTTTAGTGACCCAATTTTATTCTTTGGAGATGGTAATAGTTTTAGTCCAACTCTTGTGGGTGGTCTTTCAGTCTCTTTAATGTGACCTGGCCTATCTCTGCTTTGATTGGTAACATGCTGATTTTACAGTTTCAATCCTTAGCTCCATATTTTAAATCGTCGTCTTCCTCCATCCCTCCAAGTACGAACTATATTATTATCCCCATTTTACAGATGAGGAGAAACAGAGCCCAGTCTGGCGGACTTCAAAAGCCCTAGCATTCCCCCCCCTATTATCAGCACCACTTCAGTAGTTCAACGTGCTTTCACTTGGCTATTTGATTTGGGGTTGCACATGTGAATATTGTCTAACGAGGCAATGGCATGGCCATTACTGCAGTCAGTGGTGCAGACTGTGAACTGCTAGGTGCCCAGTCAATACGGCTGCTGGGGTTCCTGGCTAACACGCTGGGGCAGAGCAGCCCCAGCCAGCCTTCTCTCCCGTGCAATCTCAGTGATTTCAAGCAGATGCTAGCTTTCCATCCTCTGATCTTTCCCTGCTTGACTCTGGGGTCCTTTTATTTGGCCACGTTTCTCTCTATATACTACACAGAAGCCTCCTGTACGCTGCCCCCAACAGTACTTAAAATCACCTCTCCTGAGGCCAACACGGTAATCTTATCTCTAATTCACTGCCTTCTTTTTTTTTCTTTTCATTCCTCTGCCTCCTTCACTTTTACTCTTGCTCTGAGCCTTTCTACAGGCCATTTCTCCAAATACTCCATGTCGGCCAGAATCCCCTTCTCACCTATATAACTGGAACCTCCCCCTTCTCCGCCCGTTATTTACCTCTTTATCTGAAAGCACATCCCCCTTATTATTAAATTTCCTTTACTACAGACCTCAGGCCCCTGGGTGTGATTTTCTGGCTTTCAGCTGGTTGGCTACCTCTTTCCCGCCCCCAATGGCAAGCAGCCGTTAGTAATCAACACAGAGCGTGTCTGATAATCAAATTAGACAAGTGGGACTCTGCCTTTATTTTCTGCGTAATCACTGGGTGTGATAGTAATAATGTCAGCTCGAATAATCTTGTGGCGTGAGCCTCTCTCCATGTTATTTATTTTTTTCCAAGCCCTACTCCATCCCACAGCCAGAGAATGCAAACTATGTCCTCACCCGGACTGGGTTTAGAATCTGGATTGTGGACCATGTCAGCCACGTCAAGCCTGGGTGAAGCTCATAATTGAATGGTAGCATATCCTCTTCCTTCAGGAGGGAGGCTCAGGGGCTGCGCTGCTCTTTGCTCGTGGGTGGAGCAGCCTGGGCCGAGGAGGAAAGAGAGTCACCGCAGCTGCCTTCAGTTCCTCAGGCACCGTGGCCAAGTCACTTTGCTCGGTTGTAAACGAAGTGCCCTGGTTTCCAGCCTTCCCCACTGGGATAGTGGAAGGACAGAGAGAGAATGTTTCTGGAGCTCTCGAAGCCACTTAGCATAAGGATGCTCTGCAGACAGTGAAGTGTCTGTAGAAATGCCGTGCTAAGTACACAGTGAAATTACCAAGTGCGAACCCTTGGAGATGTGGTTGGAACTTCCTACAGCTTGGCTTTCTGATGCGAAGATACAGAAACAAGTACCCAGGGGGCCCTGGAAGGTCACATGTTCTCGGGAATGGCCGGGAAAGAGGGTACCAGAAGCCACAACAGGATCTGTGTGGGGTCAAAATTGGACTTATGCTGCCATGGTAGAGAGGAGATTGTAGTGGATTTGTAGGCAGAAAAGGTTGGACGTTTCTGACTTACTGACTTTGGGTAAGTCTAGGAAAATATTGGGTGGCGTTTGCCAGTTTCTGTGGTATAAATACATCATTTCAGGCTACCAAATGGTTTAACCACTCAACATTCCTGAATATTTACCAACTGGCTCTTGTGAGCCTGCTGCCTCTAGCCCCATAGGTACCATTTATTCATTAAGGACCTTGCATGTATCAGGCTTCATAAATAGTCATTTCATCTTCACAGCTACTTTCCAGATAGTTATAATTAAGTCCAGTTTCCAAAGGAAGAATGTGAGGCTCTGAGATGTGAAGTGGCTTGTATAGGGTAAATGGTAGAAGAAGGATTTGAACCCAGGTGGATCTAAGATCTGAGATCTGAAGTGGTTTGTATAGGGTAAATGGCAGGAGAAGGATTTGAACCCAGGTGGATCTAATTTTAGAATCTATGTTCCTTCCTCAAACCCAAGTTGTGTAAGCAGGGCCATCCATGGGCAAGTGCAGTATAATCTGAAAGATATTACAAACCTGAAATAAATTACTCTCTTATCTGAGATGTGATAGCATAGACTCTACTTCTTGAGTCTTCTAGGGTTTGCCCTGGGTCTTTCAGACTCAAAAGGAATGCGGACCCGCCCAGTTGCTTTCTCCTGGCCAACAAACCGTCTGATGGAAGGAAGGCATCTGTTTCTACTTCTCTGCTGGGAACCTTCACACATTTCCGTCCAAGAAGTGCAGTATGAAATCTTTCTGGGAGGCCATTAAAATTAATCCTGGGAGAGGAGGCAGGCCAGGATTTGGCCAAATTCCAGTATAAAGTACCGTCCCACCAAGAGGAAAAAGAACATTCCTTCTGAGATGGTGCTCATCTTTGACTGTTTGAGCCTGGCCCAGCTAAGGTAGAACATAACTCAATGGAGAACTGTCTGTTTACTCTCCCTAAGGGATTTTTCTTTTTTGCCAGCCCAGCCTTCATCCCCTACTTTTGGATCCAGCCAGCTACCTACATGCCTCAGTCCTATGGTCCTCACTAACTGGATTATAATTGTTTATTTGCTAGACTGAGCTGCTCCCAGAGCGTGAGAAACCAACTGTTACCACTGCCAGCCCCACATTTCTCCCAGCCAGAGGCCATTGCCCGACAAGGAGCCATGCTTTTTCACAAGGACTTTGCCCACAAGAAGAGCATGCAGCTCATGTTGACTGCCAAGGTCAGTTTTACTGTCTTGTCCAGGTGACACCCACACCCTGGTACCCCTTTTTCTTCTAAAGAGCCTAACCTTCTTAACTTGGGAAGCTGACCAGAGGCCGAGTGACTTGCCAAGTCTCCAACTCCTGGACTGAGATTCAACCGCTCAGTTCTCGGCAGTTGCCAACAGTAGAATTTCCAGTGCGTAGGTGGCAACCAGCATGGATCCTGGGCAGTGGTGAGGGGTGGCCACCAGCCAGGGAAGCAGGTGCGGGTAGCAGAGGGTGATACAAGGCAGAGGGGGACGCCCAGCTTGGTTTTTGCAGCTCACAGCGCTGGTCTATGAGCTCACAGTAGGCTGTACAAAATCTGAAAGATATTACAGGCAAGGGCTGGATTTGGCCCATGAACTATAGTTTACTGGCCTCTGCTCTAGACAATCAACAAAATAATAAATCAGGCCCTGGTTTCTAGTGTTTGCCAATTTCTGTGGTGCAAATTCTCCCACCGTGGCCAATTCCAAGTTACCAATTTGATATCACTGAATGTTGTGAATGTTGGGATAGTAAGAGATGTATAGTAGTACACCATTAGATAGCATTTTTACCATAAAGATACAACAGGTATAAATAACCTCAAGTAAACTGCTATAAAATAATTAGGAACTGATGGTTTTTGAGTAATTACTTTTGTTTTGAATTTGTTTGACACCAGCTTGCAGAATTTCTGAAAATGTATCACTTGGCTTGGCCCTAGCACACCACTACCCCTGGTCCATCTGACTATGCCAGCCATGTGGAAGGAAAGAGAGAAAAGCCATTCACAATGTGAGATCTAAGAAGTAGCTCTTGACATAGAAGCATTAACCTCTTCCATTCCTTAGCTTGATGTCCTGCTGTGTTCTCAGTACCACAGATTAGTTTCTTCTTCTGGGGATGAAGTAAAGGAGGGGTCTTGAGCACTCCCTAGTGGTTAATGTGTGATCAACAGGAAATTCGCATCCTTAGTTCATTTGTGATGTTATTGGTTGTGTGCCTCCTGTGTGCCAGGTACTTTATTAGGAACATTCCATACATTATCTTGCCTAATCTTTACAACAACTTTGCAAATGAGCATTACTGTCAAATTTTACAGATGTTGAAACCGAGGCTCAGAAAGGTTAACCAACGAGCAGTCCAAGGTTACATACCTAGGACACATCAGCGTTAGCATTTAAATCCCAAATCTGGCTTTCTCCCAACCATTGTGCTGGCAGTTGCTCCTCTTCTTTTGATACCGTTAATTCCAGTTCCACGGAATCTCTCTGACCCTTCTTCCATAGTTACATCTCCATCTCTGACTCAGCTGGGAAGTAATATCTACTTGCAATCACTCATGTGATCAGATTGGGCAAACCCGGATGATCTCTAGATTATTCTCCCCATTTCAAGGTTCATACCCTTAACCACATCTACAAAATCTCTGTTGCTGTGTAAGGACTTGGGCTTAGGACATGAACATCTTTGGGAGTCCATGTTCCTCAGAGTGGAGGGGTGAGGATAGGGGTTGGGGGGGGGGAGAGAAAGAGACAGAGAGAGAGAGAGAGAGAGAGAGAGAGAGAGAGAGAGAGAGAACTGTGAAAGCCCTGAAGATCAAAATTAGGGAGGCTAATATTTATCCTTCAGTCAAAGGGGCTAGATATGAGAGGCATAGCCAAGAAGTTTGTGCATTGAGCAGACACAGGAGCAGAGCAAAGACCAAGAACAGAGTCACATCCTGACCGAAAGGGACCGGGATAACTAGAGGACAGGGTGGGTGTGGAGGACAGAGTGTCTTGACACCCACCTTTATTGGATACTGATTGGCTCAGTTTTGTTTAAGACTCAGAATCATGGTGGACTTATGGTTTAGCCATTTCGGGTCACCACTGCTTTATCATCAAATCTCAGAGGATACAATAGAGATACATTACGAGTTGGCAGGGAGATTGGGGAGTGTTGGTGATGATGGGAGCTCTCCACTCATCAGAATTGCTAGGTTGCTGAGGCTGATTGGAGCAGGGCTAGCTCAGACATTGCCCATTGCAGTGCCAGAGGGAAAGAGATCTGATGGCCTTTCACTGGTGATTCAATTCTCTGGCCTAGAAATGCGACCTCTTCTCACTACTTTATAGGACTTGTTGTCCAGAACTGGGATGAGTTACAAGGCCCCCTCTAAGCACTTGGGAACCAGGCAGTGTAACCCTACCATGGACTCAGAAGGGACTTCGGGGAAGACAGAAACATCTAGGAAACAGCACTGATGTCTAGGTAGGAAGGCAGAGAAATGCCAAAGTCCATTGGAGAGGAAGTAATAACTGAGCTGGCTGTTGAAGGAGAGGGCTCACCACACCTTGGGGAGAATTCATGTGGAGGCCAAGGGAAGGGAGGCGGCTGGTGTGTTTGAGGGCTGGCAGGAAGTGCTGGTGGTTGGACAGAGGGTTCCGTGGTGAGCAGAAAGATGAGTGTGAAGGACAACAGGGGCCAGGTACTGCCTAGTTTCTGTGCTACCCTATGGAATCTGGACTTGACCTTGCGGGCAGTGGGATCTGGGTTGGAACTAATGGACCTGCCATTTGCTGGCTAAGTGACCTCATGCAGGGACACTGACTTCTGTATGTTCTGGTTCATAGAACCTTTAGTGTGAATCGAAATGATGCGGTGGTGGAAGGTGCCATCAGATGTGAGTCATTACTTTTTTACCTACATTTTGTTTGTTTGTTTGTTTAAAAGGGCCTCTCCAGGCCTTTCTCCTATCCTTTAGGGAGTAATTGCTCTCCTTCCACTGGAACAGAGAATTCCTTGTCCCTGAAACCACCAGGGCCTTGTCACGGGGCAGAACCTTCAGCCAAGGGTGGCTTCTCTGCCAGCACCAGCCAGGTTCTTGCCCCGATAACCCTGGTCCTCCCCTTCCCCGGCCCCAGCAGCTTCCCACACAGCTGCGGCCTCATTATCCAGGTGACTGTGAGCGGCTGAAAGGAGCTTAGCCAGGGGTAAGTTTTCAAGTGTTCATAATAAAGCTTCAAAGTTCACACCTTCATTAAGATGTGAAGAATCGGGTCCTCTCCGCACCTCTCCCAGGGCCATTGTTCCCTTCCTCTCAGGCCGCAGATTCAAAAGACAAGCAGGATTGGTTTTCTTTGTCCACGCAGCTCCCCTAACCAGAAAGGCTAGGCCTGTTTGTTAAGGGAAGGCTTCTCTCCTGCATCCCACTTCAGACGTGCTGCGAGGGGTTCACAGACGCTGCGGAATTGGGGCATTTCTCAGGGCTGCCTCCGGGAAGCAGGACCGGACTGGTTCTGCGAGGTCTGGGGAACGCGGACCTGGGATAAGCGGGTGGAAGCAGAGGGGAAGCAGGTTTCAGAACGCTGGAAGGGAGCGCTCTCTTAACACCCAGAGAGATGCAGAGCCAGGCCTTGGGGTCGGGGCAGGGATGCACCCCAGCTAGGTGAGCAGTGCAGGAGCGGGGACTGACACTTGGCAGAGGAAGCTGCAGAAGGTCTGCGGGCGTGGCTGTGAGGTTGGACTGGCAGACCTTTCCGGCTGCTTCCAGCCATGCCATCCTGCGACCTCCACACTCCATGGCCGCTGCTGCTGTATATTTGGCCACTTCTGAGCTTTTTCCTTTAAACACCCCTTGTCCCCTACTCTCCCAGCCGTGGATGTCTTCATGGGGGCATGTTCGGCCCCCTTGCCTTTTCTGTTTTTCTTTTAGCCATTTGAGAGCAAAGCTACCAAGACATCTTGGGGTCTCCTTTGTCACCAGGAACAGGTTTGCTTCCTCTGGCCATTCACACAGGTTCTGAAGGATCCGTTTCCCCTTCACTGCCCCTCGAGGACAGAGCAGAGCTCAGAGAAGCCCAGGCAGCCCTCCCACCTGGGCCAGCTGTGATCGGCTTCTCTAAGTGGCAGACAGCCTCACAAAAGGCCCTCCCTCCTCCCTCCTGGGAAAGGAGGTGGGAGGGGATTTTCCTTGAGGGCACACATCCTTCACCTGGTCCTCTGGGTTTCATGATGAGGAGTAAAGCAGGAGGCTGGTTGTAGGTGAGACCACAGTCAATGAGGAATGAGTAAAAGAGCTGAGCTAGGGAGGGGGCTGGAGTACTGGGAGGGGGCTCTTTGAAAGAGAATAGTCTGGGAGACCTCTCTGGGGAGAGGCTGTTTGAACAAAGACCTGACTCAGATAAGGCAGTGAGTCCCACATGAGAGCAGAAGCCCTGGAGCGGGAACAAGCATGGTGTGGTCTGGGAGCGGCCAGGGCCGCTGGACAGTGGGGAGGACCTATGATAAGCGGGTGGAGGCAGGAGAGCTCTCCCTTCCGGTGTTCTGAAACCTGCTTCCCCTCTGCTTCCACCCGCTTATCCTAGGACCACATTCCCCAGACCTCACAGGACCTTGTGTGTATAAATCACCCCACTAGGGTGTGCAAGGACCTAGTGTGTGTGTGTGTGTGTGTGTGTGTGTGTGTGTGTGTGTGTGTATGTGTGTTTATACACACAATGAGGAGCCATCAGTGGGTTTGAATGGGGGGATGACATGATCTGGCGGCATTTTGGAAAAGGCCATTCTGGCTGCTCTGAGAGAAGAGAGACCGTAGGAAGGCAGGACTGGCAGGCCCAAACCAAGTGCATGGCTCTTGCAGCTTCCCAAGAGAGCAAGGATGCCAGTTTGCACCACGGTGGCAGCAATGAAGGTGGTGAGGCATGGTCAGATTCATGGTATAACTAGAAGGTAGAGCTGATAGGATTTTTGATGCTTTGAATGTGGATCGTGAGGGGAAGAGAATTGAAGATGATTTAGCAGAAAAACATATTTAACTGGCCATAAATTCAGTATAGGGTATGTCTGGGTCTCATATTGGTTCCCTATATGAATAGACCAGTTTTGAATTCTATAAGGAAAATGCTTCTAAAAAAATCAATTACTTACAGGTATTTTAAAAGTCAGAATGTGGCTTCTATTCACAAAGTTTTCATTAGTACAAAATTGTGGCAAAAACCTGGTAGAGGTTACTGGGTATAATCGCAGCTCTAGGCAAATGTGCATCCTCACAATCAGAAAACCGTTAACAATGAATCTTCATGGAAAGCTTTACACTGAGGCTTAGCATCTCTTTGCTGACTTGATCCTCACATCTACCCTCTAGAACAGCGGTTCTCAACCTGTGGGTCGCAAACAGCTAGCAGGGTCTCCTAAGACCATCAGAAAACACAGATATTTACATTAAGATTCATAACAGTAGCAAATTACAGTTATGAAGTAGCGACAAAAATAATTTTATGGTTGGGGATCACCACAACATAAAGAACTGTATTAAAGGATTGCGGCATTAGGAAGGTTGAGAACCACTGCTCTAGAGTAAGAAGCATTGTCATTTGACAGATGAAGAAACTGAGGCAGATAGGCCTTGCCGAAGGTCACAGAGTTGCTGTAGAGGAACCGTGGTTTGATTCCCTTAAATCTTGTGCTCAGTATATATCCTGTTGATGGGCAGCCCTGGGTATGGTTTCTTTGTTAGCAAGATGTGGGGCATGGTCTCCAAGAGCTCCTGATGGAAGGTATTTGGGAAGCAGGCAAGTGAAGGAGAAAGCTTTAAAGTAGATGGGATTTAGCATCTGGTTTTCAGTTCCTTTCAAACGGTCGTGGGAAAAGGCTCATGCTACAGCAGCCTGGCTGGGCCGCCAGAAACAGGTGGTAGCTGCTGAAATCTCTACCAGGTGACGCCGAGAGCCACTCCCCACCAACATGTGGCAGGGACAATGGGCTACTTTTTAGGGAACTGGCTCCACCTCAAGCCATTCTTCTCAAAATCATGGGCTCATCCCAGTGCCTCCTTTCCCTTACCTCCTCTTCATTCCTGAACCTGCCACAAGCTGGTCCCCACCCCTGGCTGTTCCAGTGAGAAAACACTCTCTGACTCCCTCCAAGCCAAACCCAGTGACCTCTTCTCTCTCCTTGCCTGTCTGAACTCCCTGCAGCATTTGATGCTGGCGACTTTTCCCTCCTTCTTGTCACTTTCTCTTTCCTTCAGGTCTTTGTTGTTTCTCTCTTCTGCATCTTCTTCCACACCATCATCTTTTTTATTTGTCTTCTGTGTTGGAGTTCTTACTTTAGGTCACAGTCCTACTTGAACATTTGTCTTCCTGAACTTCTCCCTGACTTTTCTTTCCCTCCACTCCTCTTCTCCATCTACATTACTGATTCCCCAACTCCAGGTTTTCAATTCTAACTTCTACAGAGATCTTCCCAGTCTGCATCTCCAGCTCCAGCTCCCAGGCAGAGATAACAGTCTTAAAAGCAGCTGAAACATCAGGGGATGGAGAGAAGGTCTGTTTGACCTGAACTGGAGATAATAAGATGAGAAAGGGTGGTTGAGACCAGGTTGTGAGGGGTCATACTAAAAGGACTTCATGCTTCTTGGATTCAGGATTAAAAATAGGACCAAGAGAAATGACATCATTGTGTTTTGAAAGGATTATTAAACAACCTTGTTAGAAGGTGGACTGGACTGGATTTTACTAGTCGCAGAGAGAAGAGGGGGTATGGAAGAAAGCATGAGGAGTGGCCACTTTGGCAAACATAAATCTTCTGAGTAATGGATTGGAATTGACAGTGGGAAGGAAGTAAGGGAGAAAGGAGGGAGGCTCACATAATTGTATTTGGTTCTCACACTGAGGGTCAGAGCGAAGCAACATGTCCAGGGTCAGACAACATATCCAGGGTCAGTGGCAGAATCAGGCCTTGAACCCATGTCTTCTGACTCCTGGGCCAGCATTTCCATCAGACCATGCTTACTGACTGATTAAACCCACCAGATGTCTGAAATTTCCAACACCAAACACAAAGAAGCTTTTTAGTAGATACAAGTTGTTTTCGCCTATACAGTTTACAAACCCTCCCTTTTGGACATTTGCATCTCTATTAAGATAATGTGAGCTTCTGTAACAAACAAATCCTCCAAAGCATGATATTTCACACATGATAGTATGTTCACAGTGGATGTTCCTGTCTGGTGGGCAGCTTTCTTCCATTTGGTAAAGATTCAGGGACCAGGCTTTTCCATTGTGTGCATCTACCGTCTTCTACTCATGGCCTCCAAAGTTGTCTAGGAGGTTTTGATAGGCCTAGAAGCAATACCTACTACTTTTCACTTTCCATTAGCTAGAACTCAGTCACATGGACACACCCAACTGCTAAGAGGGTTGAAAACAATAATTAGAATAAGTATCTAGGAAGAAGAGAAAACCGAAGAGAAGGAGAAAGTGGCTCCCAATCTCTGTCCATCAGGCCCCAATGGAGTTCTCTGCTTTCTGTCCTCCACCCTCATGTAAGATCCAGGATGATTCAGCCTGGATAATGATATTGAAGGAATCAGCTTATTTCACTTCCTGCACTTGATAATTGTTTTGGATATTGACACGTAACTAACCCACATTGATTTTAATGAAACTCAATCCTAGGATTTAGTTGGAACTTTTGGCAACCTTTTCCACTAGGGTTGCTGAGGTGGAAAGATATGATCCAAGGCAACAATTTTTCAGCATGAGGGGAGAGCCTGCTTGAGGATGAAACCAACAAATTGGAAAGCAGAGCTCAGAGATGGAAGAAGAGTCTTTTCAATGGTATCCTTTGAATGTCTACATTCTATAGTATTCAGGCATGTTACTCTTGAACCCAGATTGTACTGAGTTTCTGTCCTTTATACGCTAGAGTTCCTGAGAGAAACCCATTTGCAAAACTCTGGGACACCCGCTCCCATCCTCAGATCCAATGACATGAGCATAGGCTCTGCTTTCCATGAGAGCTCCCGCTGTTGGTGGCCCTCTGAGACAGGCTGCCTTTGCGTCCTCCCACCTCCATGTGGCTGGACTGCTCATTTCTTAATTTGTTTTCAATCAAATGCAATATTTGTTGCCCTCTAAAGAAGTCAGAATTATTTAGACTCACATTGGCGTTTTCATAGCCCACAGAAATTATAGCAGAAAAACACTTTTAAAGGGTTGTAAACTCGGTATAGGGTGCGACTGGTTCTCGTATTGGTTCCCTATATGAATAAACTAGTTTTGAATTCTATAAGGAAACATTCTTCTAAAAATCAACTACTTACAGGTATTTTAAAAGTTGGACTGTGGCATCTATTCACAAAGTTTTTTTAGTACAATATTGTGGCAAAAATCTGATAGAGCTTACTGGGTATAAACACACACACACTTAAAGAAATTAAAAAAGACAGTAACAACGCTATTAAAGAAGTTCAAAGAAAATGCATTGAAGCTTTCTGAGTTGTGGAGCTGCTAGGAGTTTGGCTGAAGCAATGGCAGGAGCCAGGACGTTGCAGTTCAGATGGCCACTACAGCAGAGGCCTGTAGAGAACCAGCAGGGCTAGGAGGTCAGACCCTCTCCCTCTTTCACAGCAGGTCCAGTCACTCTGTTCCTTGAGCCACACATTCCGCTCTCTCAGACCTCCTTAAACACGCCCCACACTTCTGCACTTAGAAAATACTGTTTGAGATGCCTCAAATGTCACTTCTGCAAAGCCTTCCAGAGAAAAGTTAATCACCCTCTTTGCTGCGTCCTATAGTGCTTTGCACGTGTGTCCGTGTTGGAATCTGTGGGAGTGGCTTCTGTGTTCATCTCCCTGCTTCACTGTGAGCTCCTTTAAAGCAGGTGGTGGCTCAGCCCTCTTTGTAGTTCCTGTAATTTCACCTAAGCCTTGACATATAATCTATATTATAAAAGGCCTGTGGTCATAACATCATAACGATCAACGACTGGACTCACCAGGAGGTGCATTGATGGATCTTGTGGCACGGCGGGTAGGGATCCCTGGTTTGGGGTCGGGTTCTTGAGGCGGTGCAGCGGGTCTGGGGTCCAGCGCATGTATAAAAACTGTTGAGTAAATGGAAAACCATACCACAACTCTTATAAACTTGCATACCAAGACTTATGGGGGAGAAATAAAGGTTGCTTAGCTCCAAGAGGTCTCATGACAGAATTGACAATTCAAAGATGATGCCAAAGGGTCATTCTGGACAGGTCAAATAAACCTTCAGTCTGCAATGGAAATGTTTTTTTTAATCACACAGGGAACAACTGAGACAATTGAGATAAGTACTTTGAAATGAAATGACCTGATTTTCCCACTGTAGAGTAGTCAGCACAGTTAACACTAGAGTGGCCAGTCTGCCCGAGGGAGCTCCAGTTTGCACCTGTTGACCCTGCTATTTATAGCGCCCCGGTTAAGTCTCAGAAGTATCCCAATGTGGGTGTAATTTTTGGCCACCCAATCAATGGAGAACTCTATTGGTCTGACATATCAAAGATAGAGTTGGACTAAGAGACAGTTTCTCAGAGAGAGCCTTGATTCTAGCTATTCTCCATGTCTTAACAGTAAGGAGAAATTTCACTCCCTGTGCCCTTCTGTTTCTTTCTGCATGGTGAAATGGAAATTTACTCTATTAATTTGTGGCAGAAAGTTGGTGTTATCTATTATCATTTTAATCTTTATAACAACTTTGCAATAGATATTATGCATTTTACAGAGAAGGAAGCTGGGTTTCAGAGAAGAAAAGTAACGTGCTCAAGAGCACACAGTACTCAAGGATCAGTGCTAACGTTAACTTTACTTTGTCTGACTCCATCTCATGCCCTGTCCACCTTGCAACCTTGCTTACAATTTTGAAACTGCTTTCACAACCACATTCCCTTACTTTAGAACTATCTGCCCCCCTGTCTGAATTATTAAGTAGTGATGTAAGTTCAGCCTTACCAAAGGAGACCCTGCTTCGCATCTGATTGTTGTAAGAGAGCAAGCTGATATGTGAAGTGCAGTCTATAGCTTTTGCTGTTTCTGATATGAAATAAGAATAGGGTTTTTATAAACAAGTGACTCTTTTGTGATTATTCTTGGCAATGATCTTTTGACTTAAGAGTTATTAACATGTTATTAGGTAGGTTTAACTGGAAAACATCTTAATTTTTTATAATAGGGACAAGGAAGGGATTCAAGAGTGGGGACAGGAATTAGACAGCAGAGCTAATAAAGCTTTGCCTTGTGTTTATTCCAACGTTGAGGATCACGGAGTTGCTTGCAATAGCAAAAAATGGCAAGCCATATATAGTCCAAGTTCCATCCATACAATGTAATACTATTTAGCCACTATAGTAACTGGTTATAGGTACTTACTGATGTCATAAGATAGATTCAAAACATGGTTAAGCAGGTTATAAAGCAAAATGCATTATTATATTTAAAAATGCACACCTACCCTGGTCTGTGTGGCTCAGTGGTTAAGCATGGATTTATGAACTAGGAGGTCACCGTTTGACTCCTGGTCAGGGCATATGACCGGGTTGCAGACTCAATACCCAGTAGGGGTGTGTACAGGAGGCAGCCAATCAATGATTTCTCTCATCATTGATGTTTCTATCTCTTTTCCTCTCTGAAATCAATGAAAATATATATATTTAAAAATGCACACCTATAAAAATGTCTGGCAAGGTATCTAAGTATCTCTGCTGTAAAAATTACGGGTGTTTTTCATTTCCCCCTTTGTGGATTTACTTAAATTTTCTGTTTTCTAGTCAACATAAAATATATGTACAGTTTTAAATTAATAATTATTATGTATATCAGAGAGAAGAAAATGCTTATTTCTCTCTCATTACTATCAAAAGGCTGAACGTTAGTCAGCATCAACAAAGAAAGAAATCCTACCTTCTATTTGAAACAGATGAACCTGAGGACATTTGCTAAGGGAAATGAGCCAGTCACAGAAAGCTGAATCCTGTACAGTGCCACTTATATGAAGTACATGGGGAACTCAAACATGTAGAAGCAGAAAGTCAAATGGTGGCTGTCAGGGGCCAGGAGTGGGGGGAATGGGCATAAAGTTTCCCGTAAGCAAGGTGATCAAGTTCTAGAGATCTGCTGAGCAACATTGTGCCTATAGTTCCCATTACCGTATCGTGCACCTAGGAATTGGTAAGAGGGTAGATCTCATGCTTGGTGTTCTTACCATAATTTTAAAATAATAACAATATAAAATAATAACAATATAAAGGCCCTGTGTGGCTCACAGGGCAATTTCCCACAGCTGAGCCTCCACCATTATCTACAGCAATGGTTCTCAACCTTCCTAATGCCAGGACCCTTTAATACAGTTCCTCATGTTGTGGTGATCCCCAACCATAAAATTATTTTCTTTGCTACTTCCTAACAGTAATTTTGCTACTGTTGTGAATCGTAATGTAAATATCTGTGTTTTCTGATGGTCTTAGGTGACCCCTGTGATGGGGTCGATGGACCCCCAAAGGGGTCGCAACCCACAGGTTGAGAACCGCTGATCTACAGGGTCCTGGCCCCTGCTTCCCCTCTGAGGCCAGGAGACTCGTACTGCTTGTTCAGTTACCAAATGTCGACAGCATGCTATAGGCTTTCCCTCAGGGATTTTCTTTACTCCTCCTACCAACCCTGTAAAGCAGACATTAGTATCCCACCGGAAGGCGAGGAAGCGACATTGAGAGTCCTGAGATGCAGGTTCTGCTCTTTTAAAAGAACAGCCTGCTGATGCCAGGTCCAGAGCTCTCCAGGAGGTTGCTGGAGAAATGGGAATCAAGTGTCAGCCTAAATTGAAGCATGGGAGAGGAGAGCAAGCTGACAAAATGTCCCCTTGCCTCTGAAGTTGGGACTATGGTCCCTTTGTGGTCCAAGGTCATTTATGGAGTTAGCTCCTGGAAAAAAAAACAAAAAACATTTACTGGGAAAATCATCTATTTCACCTCGAAATCAATGGCTGTTTTAGGCTATCACATTTATTAGCTACTATTCGCCAAGTACAGTGTGCCAGACCCCACACTGAGTACTGTGCAGACACCATATCATGTAATCCTCATCACCACTACCCCGTTGAGGTACGTAGTTTCTTTATCCTCATATTTGCTAACAGGGAAATTGAAGCTTGAAGAGGTGGAGTGTCTTGGTCAAGGTCACGCAGGTTGTGAGCAGCAGAGCACCAAAAATCTAGGCTTTTAATCCAGTGCTACTTGACTCCAGAATAAAAAGAAAAAAGAGCCTGGCTGGCCTCGCTCAGTGGTTGAGCATCGACCTATGAACTAGGAGGTCACCGTTCAATTCCCAGTCAGGGCATATGCCCAGGTTGCTGGCTCGATCCCTGGTGTGGGGTGTGTAAGAGGCAGCTGATCAATGATTCTCTCCCATCATTGATGTTTCTATCTCTCTCTCTCCCCCTCATTTCCTCTCTTTCAAATAAGTAAAAATACATTTAAAAATAAGTATGTTTTAAAAAATAAAAAAGAAGGAAAAAGAAGTTGAAGGAGAGGTCAAAGAGCAAACCTGAACACTTGGAGACTTGGTAAGGGCCTTGAACCAGCTGGAGCTTTGTGTGCCTCCCAATACTTCTTATCTATGCTTCTTGTCCATCCATGGCCAGATCTTTTAGAGTCCTTAATGGGAAGGTAATGGGATATGCTATGATATAGCAGGCTACAAAAATTACAGGTTTGGGATCTATACTGATTAGTTCAAATTCTATCACTGTGGACTTTTGTAAGCTACATAACTTTCCCAAGCCCTGTATGTATCATCGGCTCAATTGGATGGATCAATGAGGAAAATAGGTATGAAGGTGCATGACATAGGCTTTGGCAGATAACATTAGTCAGGCTCTGCTAGATCATCTGAGTTTAGCAAACCCCTCATTATTTTTCATAATTAAAACCCCTTTCTCATTCACCTGAAGTCCCACCCTAGGCAGGCAACCCTCTTCATCTTGTAGCTCTGTCATCTGTTCCTTCAGGTTGCAACCCAGCTCTAATCTGCCTTGGCCCAGAATGGAACCTGTCAATTCTGTTTATAGTTCACTGACCAGAACTAGACGTACCAGCCGAAACAGTCACAAGGAAGGCTGGGAGAGAGAGGGGAGCACTTGTATATTCAGTGTAGAGGGTTGTCCCCTGAGGTGAGCATTTCTTCTCTTCTACTTCCAAATGTATTTACACACAAATCTAGGGCTATTAGCAAGCTCTGGTTTTAGGTAAGCAGATTCAGTCTCTTTTTCCTAAATTGTACACAAGGAGGAAATATAAGTGAATTATTCTCATCATTTGACGCACAATGTCATGAGAAAAATATTTGGAATTAAATCAATAACACCATATTTTGAGAAACTAATTAAGAGGTACCAAATGTCTCTTGGGAGGAAAAGTATCTTAATCTGGTGTGTCTGCATAGATTTTATTTTTTATTGTAGCACAGATAATTAGAACTAAAATTACCTTACCTATTATTTGCTTGTGCATTCTTATCTTACCTTGTTCCAGAAGGATTGGAAACAACACCTTAGAAATTGCAGCATACTGCAACATTCTGTTCTTCCTGCTTCCTGTCTTCCAACACTGATCATTCTCCACCCTGGCACCTAAAGATTTTTTTCTAATATATGTATATATTATAAATATATATTATTTATTTCAGAGAGGAAGAGAGAGGGAGAGAGTTTAAAACATCAATGATGAGAGAGAGTCATTGACCAGCTGCCTCTTGCACACACACCCTCTCAACCCCTACTGGGGATCAAGCCCACAACCCAGGCATATGCCCTGACTAGAATCAAACCGTGACCTCCCAATTCATAGCCCAACATTCAACCACTGAGCCACACCAGTTGGGCTAAAAGATCTTTTTAAATGCAAAGCTGATCAAGCCATATCTACTTAAAGAGAAAACAAACATTTTCTCTGACTTTGCTGACCCTCCCACCTCCAAACCCTTAGCTTGGCAATACAGTCTGATGAGACCTACTTTGCAACCAGTGATAGCTGTGCTTTGTTTTAATTTAACTAAACTGGAACTATACTTCCCAGAATCCCTTTCCCTGTTTAATTCTGGGTTGGCCATAGATAAATTTGCCACAAGGGAGATTAAGGTGGGACTCATAATATTAGATTTCTAATAAAAACCTGTAAGATGAGAGACCAAGTAGATGTTCAGTGCTAACATGTACAAAGTGTGTACCATATGCCAGGCACTGGTCTAAAACCTTTATATGTACTAACTTCCTTATTCCTGACAATGATCCCCTGACTTAGGTCCTATTGTTATTATACAGATGCAGAAACTGAGATTGAGCCCCTTGCTCATGCTATACAGCATACTAAGAACACCCAGTCAAGATATGGATTCAGACTGTGAGACTGCATAGCCCACGCTTTTTATTATTATAATAATTATATTCTATAGAAGCTTCAATAGAGTTCCTGGGAGAGTTTAGTTCCATATGGAAGAGACACAGAAAGAAATGACCCTCTTTTTGTATGGCTATGATAACTGTAATTTTCAGCTATCTATTTATGAGCCTGGGGATAAAGCTGAAACCCTCAGAAGACAGAGCTGAGAAACTATACATATATTTATACTCCATTGGTGCGTGGGTATGTACATGATTAACATTTGTCTGGTACTCTTCAGTACTCTTTCTTGCCCCGTGATCAGAGGATTTTCTAGGCATGAATCAGGATGGGAGAGGCTTTGCTGCAGTAACAAATGACTCCCGGATCTCTTAAGACAAAAGAATTTTATTCCTTGCTTATGCTAGATGGCCCTTGTGAGCTGGCAGTGGCTCTGCTCCATACAGTCTTCACTCTGGGATACAGGGTGACCTGGAACATTGCTGGTCTCTGTACTACAGGGAAAGAGCAAGGCAGAATAGACACTGGCTCTTAAATATTCTGCCTGAGTTATTGTGGATGGTGCTTTGAGCAACATGGTTCTGAGAGCTGGCTACATCTCTCCCCTACCTGTATCCCTTCCCCATCATCACCATGAAGTGGATGTTTGGGGAGGACCACTTGCTGGAACACAGATGCATGGAATCTGAGAAGATGTGGGTGAAATATCCGGACCAGGTTTGTGGAAAGTCTCAGGCTCTCAGATTGTCAATACTGATAAACGGAAGTATCTGGTTCCATCTGACATCACTGTGGCTCAGTTCATGTGGATCATTAGGAAAAGCATCCAGTTTCCTTCTGAAAAGGCAGTCCCACAGTCCAGCCTAACTATGTGACAACTTTACAAGAATGATAAAGATGAAGATGGATTCTTGCCTGTGGCCTACTGTAGACAGAATACATTTTGCTTGTGAGGGCCAGTGTTGGACTAGGTGCACCCCACCTGCCTGTATATCTTGTAACTAGCTGTCTGTTTTCAATTACTATACCAGAACCTCTTCACATAGATCTCTTAGTGCATTGTAACAGGATTGACTTCTTAATACATTGGAAGGGTTTTGTTCCCTTAGACCAGTCAATTGTCATTAAAAAAAAAAAAAAAGATTCTGCCTGAAAGTGGTATATCTCTTCTGTTTGCATCTCATTGGCCAAAACAAGACACATGGCCATGTATGAGTCTACAGGGTAAGGAAGTATCTTCTTATGGGAGGGCAACTGATTTGGCTGAGCAATCAGTTTACCATGCAAGATTGATTCCTTAGCCACAGGGTGGATGGGCAGAGGCTGGGAGGTCAGAACCTTCCAGAGATCCTCTTTGGCACAAGGAACCTTTCATATTTACTCCAGTGTGCTGTACAAATATTATCTTTTTTTGTACCATGAAATAAAACAATTGAGAATTTTGACTTTGTCTCAATTCTCACAAGAATTAGGGCACTAGACACTATTAATTCAAACCCAGTCAGCAATACAAAGGCAGGTTAATGGGATGGGGGGCGGGGGAGGGGAGAAGAAGACCCATGTAATACTTTCAATAATAAAGATTAAAAAATAAACAAAAACAAAGGCAAGACTGGAATTTGGGATTTTAGTCTTCCTGCCCAAGGCTGTGTTGGCCATAATAAGGGACACCGAGTAGGTCAGCAGAATCTGTGACCTGAGGACCAGAGCCCAGGCTCTTCAGCCCCATCGGCATCTATGCATCTCTTCTCTTGGCTTGACTGGCTCATTGACCACACAGGCTCAGTGATAACCAGGAGAGTGTTGAGCACATACACGCTACAGACTGTATTTTTTCTTTTTATTAAGGCTCTGGAGACAAGAACATGACAACATTTTGGCAGCTGGGACTATAGCCATGTGTGAGGAGAAAGTGATTTGCATGAGCAATGCAAAACCACCTGGTTTATTGCAACTGACTGAACAAGTTAAGTGAATCAAATTCCCAGTTGGATACCAGAAGCAGCTAACACACACACACACACACACACACACACACACACACACACACACAGTCCCTAAAGAAGGAAGGAAGGAAGAAGGGAAGAAAGGAAGGAACGAAGGAACGAAGGAACGAAGGAAGGAAAAAAGAAGAGGAAACCCAATACTTGCATTCCATACAAATAAACTACTAAACAACCTCTTGCCCTCTTGCTTCACTCCCAGGCCTTGATTTTCCTGACAAGTTTGTATGACTCCTCCCACCTTGACCTTTTATACATGGGCTTCCTCACTCACCCCGGACACTCTCGAGAAAGATGTGCAAAATTTTGGTCCAAAATGTTTACTCGTTAGCATGTGGATAGAGGCAAGGATCTCTTTGTCACTCACAGGTACGTTCCTGAAGTATCGGCTGACAGTTTCTACTAACTAGCCCCTATTGAAGCCTGCTCTGGCCTGCAGCGTGCAGTGTTGTTTATAAAAAGGTAGAGAAATAAACTCCTTCTTTGTCTAAGCCATGGTGTTGGAGGCAGGGGGTCTCTTGATTGTACCAGCTTGGCTGGACCTCACCTAGTACATGGGGCCAGCATCATGATGTGGGGTCTTGGAGGCCATGGTTTGGGGTTGGCCCGTTATTTTAACAGCAGTAGGAGAGTCATTAGCAGATTTCAAGCAGCACAGCAAAAATGATCTCATTTATTCTTTAAAAAGTTCCTTCTCCTTACTCTGTGAGTCTGTGTTCTCTAAGTCCCAGCGTTCTAATTTGTAAAACAGGAGTCTGAGATAGAATTTTCCATCCTGTTATCCCTGCAAAAGGCTCTCTTTTCCAGGTTAAACATTCCAGCTCTTTTAACCATCCCTCACACAGTGGTCTCTTCCCAAGCTTGGTTATTTTCGGTGGAATTTATGTGTGGTTAGGTCCTCTGGCACTGGGATACTTTGCAGACCCAGCCTAACACACTCTACTCATGGTCTGCCTAACCTGGGGTAGGAATTGGGGTCGCTAATCGTCTTGTGAGATCATTTTTGACATATGTTAGCATCCGTGGTTTCACTGCGGAATCTCCTTGCTCTACCCTGAAGGTGAACCGTATGAAATTATTTTTTGCTACTCTGGAGCTACTGCCCTCCTTCCCCCCTCCCTCCAATCCCTGTCATACATTCTCTCTACCACTGGCAACAACAGAACAGAAAAGATGACATCTCTGAGATGGTCTTGTGATAAGAGATGGCCTAATTGGGATTC
The DNA here is from genome assembly GCA_004026805.1 of Lasiurus borealis. Classification (NCBI taxonomy): domain Eukaryota; kingdom Metazoa; phylum Chordata; class Mammalia; order Chiroptera; family Vespertilionidae; genus Lasiurus; species Lasiurus borealis. Next base: position 843 of record PVJN01010582.1, on the reverse strand, counting down.
CAGGCATCATCTCTGCAAGACTGGCATGTTCCTTTGAAAAGTGGCTACAGAGACAATCTTTGCATTGAAAACATCAAGGACTTGAAGTCTTAGCTCCAAAAAAGAATCATCTGAGAAGGGTGCTGCCGATATGCCTGAAACCCGATGGGGAGTTCTCATACACATGATCAGTTCTGTCTGGAGTTCAGATAAAAGGTCACACCAGCTAATTTAGATAGGAATGATAACTTTCCAACTGGGGTAACAGATAAGTGCTTCCAGAAACAGCTTCTTTGGGCAACGAAGCCACAAAGGGCTGCCTTCAAAGAGAAGGGGGAAATTGTAGAAGACAGAGGAGAATTTAGGTCAGCCAGAATGGAGCTCCCCAAAAAGTCAAGTTCAGAAATAATTTAACAGATAGGGATCCAAAGAATATGTGGTTTGCCTGACAAATGACATTCACTTTGAAAGCGAAAATGAAATTGGAGAAAGCAAAATTGCTGCATATTGGGTCCCGGAGATTGAAGAGAAATGATACCGGGGGAGAAAGGAGTTGTAAAGCCTTCCTAGTTAAGCACAGAATTAGAATGAATGAATTTTGGTTCATAAAGGGTCAGATGAAGATCATACAGATAATGGCTTAATCCCAAGCAGCTCCAAATGATGTTCATTAGCGGAGGATCTCAGGCCTTGGCAAGCGTGCCTGACCAGACAGACTCACGCTGCCTTCTCTCCAAACTGCTCATTCTGGGTGGAACTCTTTAACAGAACAAAGCCACTTAATTTAACAGTGAAACCAAGGAAAGATGGAAAAAGACTTTTACCCTGAATGTCAAGGGGCCCCCAAAGAGCTGGGTGGTGTGG